>JACEHZ010000026.1:0-10448 GCA_017893485.1 Hemerocallis citrina | reverse complement strand
AGAACCCAAGCCGGATGGGGGAGTTCGGTAGGTTGACGGGGGTTCTGACTGGACTTCAGAGGGTTCGGAATTGCCGGTGGAGCATGCCGAACGAATCATGTACGGAATGGGGTGGAGCTTCGAATAGAATGCCGTGAGGGAGACATTAGAGGTTGACGATACCATCGGTTGGTTGACACGTGTCTAGGTGGAGAGTGAGGTCGAGGAGGTTTGGCGTGTGTTGCCGAAGTCGAAAGGGACCTCGAGAGGACGACACGTGTCTGGGTGGAGGCTGAGGTGGAAGGGGTTCGACATATGTTGCCGAAGTCTAAGGGAGATTTTTTCCATATTTGGACGTCGGTGGCAAGAACGCTCGGCGGATGTTGCCGAAGTCCATGAGAGATTTTTTTTCACTTTGGGCATCAGTGGCAAGAATGCTCGGCGAATGTTGCCGAAGTCCAAGAGAGACTTTTTCTCACATTTGGGCATTTGTGGCAAGAACGCTCGGCGAATGTTGCCGGAGTCCAAGAGATCTTTTTTCTCACAATTGGACGTCGGTGGCAAGAACGCTCGGTGAATGTTGCCAAAGTCCAAGAGAGTGAGTTTTTCTCGCTTTTGGACGTCGGTGGCAAAAGCGATCGCACAGGTTGCCGAAGTCCAAAAGTGATTTTTTCTCATGTTTGGACATCGGTGGCAAGAACGCTCGACGCAGGTTGCCAAAGTTCAAGAGAGTGAGTTTTTCTCGCATTTGGACGTCGGTGGCAAGCCTGCTCGGCGCAGGTTGCTGAAGTCCAAGAGAGTGAGTTTTTCTCGCATTTGGACGTTGGTGGCAAGAGCGCTCGGCACAGGTTGTCAAAGTCCAAGAGTGGATTTTTCTCACATTTACACATCGGTGGCAAGAGCACTCGGCGTAGGTTGCCGAAGTCCAAGAGAGTGGCACGCGGCACGTTGACAATTGGACCGTTGAGTAGTCTAAGACATGTGGCACTCTGACCGTTTGACCGTTGACCAGTCAAAGGCCTATTGAGTTTCTTGTTGTCTTGTGATTGATGGGCTAGGCTTTTGAATTTTTGAAGCCCGTTAGTCTCGATTTGTGTGCAGCTTCTATAAAAACCTCACCCCCATCCTCACTTTGCTCATTTCTCTAATTTTTACTCAGGCGACTAGTTTTTACTAACGAGAGCTTCAGGCTAGAATTTGCCGTCTTCCGGTGACCTTTCCAACCATCGCTGTCATTTCAAGGTAACTCCACAATTAGCTTTTTTTTTTATCGAAAAATGTCCAGCTTATCGCCGAGGCCCGAGACCTCCCCCCTATAGCTCAAGAGCCTGCTTCGAGATAAGCCCCTCCACTTGACAAAGGGAAGGCCATAGAAGGTCCCACTTCAGTCGTAGTGGAGACTGTAGTCAAGAACCCATGCCAGATGGGGGAGTTCGGCAGGTTACCAGGGGTTCTGACCGGACTTTAGAGGGTTCAGGAACTGCCGGAGGAGCACTCCGAACGAATCATGTACGGAAGGGGGCGGAGCTTCGAATAGAATGCCGCGAGGGAGACATTGGAGGTTGACGATACCATCGGTTGGTTGACACATGTCTAGGTGGACAGTGAGGTCGAGGAGGTTCGGCGTGTGTTGCCGAAGTCGAAAGGGACCTCGAGAGGGCGACACATGTCTGGGTGGAGGATGTGGTCGAAGGGGTTCGGCGTATGTTGTCGAAGTCTAAGGGAGATTTTTCCCATATTTGGACGTAGGTGGCAAGAACGCTCGGCGGATGTTGCCGAAGTCCAAGAGAGATTTTTTTTCACTTTGGGCATCGGTGGTAAGAATGCTCGGCGAATGTTGCCGAAGTCCAAGAGAGACTTTTTCTCACATTTAGGCATTGGTGGCAAGAATGCTCGGCGAATGTTGCCGGAGTTCAAGAGATTTTTTTTTCTCACATTTGGACGTCGGTGGCAAGAATGCTCGGCGAATGTTGCCGAAGTCCAAGAGAGTGAGTTTTTCTCGCTTTTGGACGTCGGTGGCAAGAGCGCTCGGCGCAGGTTGCTGAAGTCCAAAAGACATTTTTTCTCACGTTTGGACAACGATGGCAAGAACGCTCGTCGCAGGTTGCCGAAGTCGAAGATAGTGAGTTTTTCTCGTATTTGGACATCAGTGGCAAGACCGCTCGGCGCAGGTTACCGAAGTCCAAGTGAGTGAGTTTTTCTCGCAATTGGACGTCGGTGGCAAGAGCGCTCGGTGCAGGTTGCCGAAGTCCAAGAATGGATTTTTCTCGTATTTGGGCGTCGGTGGGAAGAGGGCTTGGCGCAGGTTGCCGAAGCCCAAGAGAGTGGCACGGGCACACTGATAATTGGACCGTTGAGTAGTCTAAGACATGTGGCACTCTGACCGTTTGACCGTTGACCAATCAAAGGCCTGTTGAGTTTCTTGTCGTCTTGTGGTTGATGGGCCAGGCTTTTAATTTTTGAAGCCCGTTAGTCTCGATTTGTGTGTAGCTTCTATAAAACTTCACCCCCACCCTCACTTTGCTCATTTCGCTAACTTTTCTCAGGCGACTAGTTTTTACTAAAGGGAGCTTCAGGCGAGAATTTGCCGTCTTCCGGTGCCCTTTCCGACCATCGCTGTCACTTCAAGGTAACTTGACACTTAGCTTTTTTTTATAGAAAAATGTCCAGCTTATCGCCGAGGCCCGAGTCCTCCCCCCATATCGCTCAAGAGCCTGCTTCGAGACAAGCCCCTCCAGTTGACAAAGGGAAGGCCGTAGAAGGTCCCACTTCGGTCGTAGTGGAGATTGTAGTCGAGAACCCATGCCAGATGGGGGAGTTCAGCAGGTTGCTGGGGGTTCTGGCCAGACATCAGAGGGTTCGGGAACTGCCGGAGGAGCATGCCGAGTGAATCATGTACGGAATGGGGCGGAGCTTCGAATAGAATGTCGCGAGGGAGACATTGGAGGTTGACGATACCATCGGTTGGTTGACACGTGTCTATAGGGATGGCAAGTGGGCCGGATCAACCGCCGACCCGCCCACGACCCGCCAGGTTAACTCGGCCCGTTTAAGTGCGGTGCGGGTTTGGGTCGAACTCGTGAACAGTAACGGGTCAATCCGGGTTGCCAAAACACCGAATCGAACCCGTCTAACCCGGCCGCAAACCCGTTAAAAATGCCCCAACCCGTGGGTCGACCCGCGGGTTGCGAACCGTTTGACTCGAATGGGTCAAACGTTCGACCCGCCCCGGGTCGACCGTTGACCCGAACGGGTCCAACGGGTCGCAAAATGGCCGTTGGCCTGGTACTGTAGCACAGAGAGCCTCAACGGCTCTTATAGCCGTTTTTGTGGTTTTTTTTGGTTTTTTTTTTTTGGGTTATTTTAACCCTATAAATACCCCCCCAAAATCCAATCTAAAAATGCACAAAAAACTTTCTTACTTTCTCTTCTATTATAACTCATTTCTAAGCAATTTGTGAACAATTGAAGTATTCAACAAGCAAGTCTTCAAGGCATATACATGATCAAATTCTGATCGTATCGAAATCAAAATTCAACAACGTCTTCAACTCTTCAACTCTCTTCTAACTCCAAGTGATCAAGTCTTCAAGCTCTCCTCAACTCTTCAATTCCGGAATCGCTTATTTCTACTTCTACTTCTATTCTTATTTTCACAGATTTTTTTATATACGCGTATCCACGGTGAACGGTATCAAAATTTCATACCTCTCTTCTTATTTAATTTTTGTTGTAGTTATAATTCTTGTCAGTTTTTTGATCTTCTCTATCTCAACCCTCTTGTTTTCTAGATTTATTTTATAACTCATCGCTCCTATATTGTGTATTTTTTTAACATACATTACTACATTATGTCTGGATCACGCGGTAGTGGTCGTAGCCAAAGTGGGCAAGATTCCACCGGCACTTCCCATAGGCCACCAATTGTCCCAATTAGTGAGCCTGCCGAAGAGTACCATGATCCTCCTACCCAACAATGGGGTACACACAACGAGATTGTAGGTGACAGACAATTAGAAGAAGAAGAACAACAACAACAACCAACCGAAACCACACAACCCCGTCGTAGTAGGAAAAGTAGAGGAGAAAGTAGTGATTGGCATAACTTTTACGATTATATTCTGGATGAAGAAACTCCGGGTATAGGTTTGAAAGTTTGTAAAACATGTTCTAAGGCATAGAAATTCAAGAGGGGTGATGGCACCGGTACAATTAGTAGACACATCCAAAATAACCATAAAGACCTTCTTGTTGACCTACCCGGCCAACAAAAAATCAACCCTACGACCGGTCTAGTTGATAGCCACCCTTATGATCCCGATCTTGTTCGTCGGGAAATGGCCCGATTAGTAATAAAGGAAGAGTTACCATTTTCCTATTCCGAGAGTAGGGACTTGAAAAATTTTAATCAAACGGCCTTAAACCCTCATTTTAGAAGAATTCCGAGAAATACTTGCAAATCGGATTGTTCTAAAGTGTACAATGAAATGAAGGACGCTTTGATTGCAATTTTATGGAGTTTAACTTGTAGAGTTAGTTTAACTTCGGATTGTTTGACGAGTGTCAACAATATTCTAACGATGGGATAACCTGTCATTGAATCGACAATGGTTGGATTCTTCAAAAAAGAATCATATCACTTGTGGCGTTGCCGTATCCTCATAGTGGCGCTGAAATAGCAAACCGTATTTTAGAAATTTATGATATTTTTCATATTCGCGATAAAATTATGTGTATTAGTTTTGATAATGCATCTAACAACAATGCAGCAATTACTACTTTAAAATCCACATTAAACCCTCCATCTGACAATATTTTTTATATTAGATGTGCATGTCATATTTTAAATTTAAGTGTTCAAGATGCATTAAAAATAGCCGATCCATATATAGTTAAAATTAAAAATTGTGTACATTTCATTGCATTAAGTCCCAGCGTATTTCAAGGATGGAAAAATTGGTGTAAGATTTCAAATGTACCTTTTAGAAGATTTCCAAAGGATGTTAAACACTGATGGAACTCTACTTTTGATTTACTACATGTTGTTACCGAATATAAAGCAGTTGTAAATGATTTTTGTATCGCAAAAAATATGCAAAATTTCGAAATGACTCCCGTCGATTGATTTTATGCCGAATCTTTGTTGAAATTTTTAGAACCTTTTAAAAATGCAACTTTAAAATTTTTAAAACCTATGAATCTACTTCTAGTAGCATTTTTATTTCATTAGTTAGCATGATGCAAATATTTAACGAAATGTTAAATGATACTTATGTTGGTGATATTGTAGAACCTGCATACAAATTTTTTTTGAAGTATTATTTTTCTCCTCCTATGTTGATTTGTGTTGCTACCGTTATGGATCCTCATATCAAATTAGAAGCTACGAAGAGTTTGATTGAAATGTTTTTTGCATTACTTGGGGAAAATGTAGAAATAGTAATTGATTGCGCTATTTTTTAGTTCAATTTGAATCTACATTAAATAACTTGTATGATTATTATGATAGATATTTTGCTTCTAGTAGTACAACTTCTTTAGTTAGTTCTTCTTCTGCTACTTCTAAAGGTAAGAGTAAGAGTAAATTTGATGATAGAACATTTAATTTACTTGCACAAATTCAATCCAAAAAACTTAGGACTAATCAACCAAATGAATTAAATTGGTATAACCAACAAGATTCTGAGTTTTCTTCTTCTCCACTAGATATTTTACCATGGTGGAAAGACCATGAACACACTTATGGTATTCTGTCAATTATGGCTAAAGATTTACTAACTCATCCTGTCTCTACAGTTGCTACTGAAAGTACATTTTCTTCAAGTAGCTGAGTTCTAACTGATTACAGGAATCACTTGAAGCCCGACACGTTAGAGATGCTCGTTTGCACAGAAGACTGACTGAAGGTTGAAGATAGGACACAAGAGAAAGCATTATCAACATCCACAAGTGGGAGCAACTTGCCGGAAGAACAACAACGACAACAACAACAACAACAACAACAACCAAAATGAAGAATTCAAGACCAACAACAACAAATTCAAGGCCATCAACTTGAAGACAATTGTAAATAGATAAAAAAATTGTATTATATCTGTGCTTGTTATTTCAAATTAGAAAAATTGAAGTAAATTGAAATGTTATATAAGAAATATGTTAGTGTATAAAACATATTTGTAAATTGAATTCTTCATTTCATTAGAAATTGTGAAACTTGTATAACTTAAAATCATATGAATAATATTTCAATATTTTTTGCCAATTTCACTCTTTCAATCTAATTATTATTATTACGATTTTTAATGTTTATTATTATTATTATTATTATTATTATCATTTTAAGTTTAAAAAAAAACCGATCTATCTAAACGGGCCAACCCGCGAGTCGATCCGACCCGACCCAGGTTGGACCCGAAAGGGTTCACGGGTTGGGCGGATCGCCATTTCCACTATTCGGCCCGGCCCGGCCCGGCCCGGTTAAGCCACCAACCCGGCCCAAACCCGCCCAAGTCACCTTCCAACCCGGCCCAAACCCGCCCAAGTCACCTTCCAACCCGGGCGGGTCCCGCCCGGCCCGTTCGACCCGAATGCCGACCCTACGCGTCTGGGTGGAGAGTGAGGTCGAGGAGGTTCGGCGTGTGTTGCCGAAGTCGAAAGGGACCTCGAGAGGGCGACACGTGTTTGGGTGGAGGCTGAGGTCGAAGGGGTTCGGCGTATGTTGCCGAAGTCTAAGGGAGATTTTCCCCAGATTTGGACGTCGGTGGCAAGAACGCTCGACAGATGTTGCCGAAGTCCAAGATAGATTTTCCTGACATTTGGACGTCGGTGGCAAGAATGCTCGGCGAATGTTGCCAAAGTACAAGAGAGACTTTTTCTCACATTTGGGCATCGGTGGCAAGAACGCTCGACGAATGTTGCCGGAGTCGAAGAGAGATTTTTTCTCACATTTGGACGTCGGTGGCAAGAACGCTCGGCGAATGTTGCCGAAGTCCAAGAGAGTGAATTTTTCTCGCTTTTGGACGTTGGTGGCAAGAGCGCTCGGCGGAGGTTGCCGAAGTCCAAAAGAGATTTTTTCTCACGTTTGGACATCGGTGGCTAGAACGCTCGGCGCAGGTTGTCGAAGTCCAAGAGAGTGAGTTTTTCTCGTATTTGTACGTCGGTGGCAAGACCGCTTGGCACATGTTGCCGAATTCCAAAAGAGTGAGTTTTTCTCGCATTTGGACGTTGGTGGCAAGAGCGCTCGGCGCAGATTGCCGAAGTCCAAGAGTAGATTTTTCTCGCATTTGGACGTCGATGGCAAGAGCGCTCGGCGCAGGTTGCCGAAGTCCAAGAGAGTGGCACGGGGCACGCTGACAATTGGACCGTTGAGTAGTCTAAGACACGTGGCACTCTGACCGTTTGACCGTTGACCAGTCAAAGGCTTGTTGAGTTTCTTATCATCTTGTGGTTGATGGGCCAGGCTTTTGAATTTTTGAAGTCTGTTAGTCTCGATTTGTGTGTAGCTTCTATAAAACTTCACCCCCACCTTCACTTTGCTCGTTTCTCTAATTTTAACTAGGCGACTAGTTTTTCTAGCGGGAGCTTCAGGCGAGAATTTGCCGTCTTCTGGTGACCTTTCCGACCGTCGCTGTCACTTCAAGGTAACTCCACAATTAGCTTTTTTTATTATAGAAAAATGTCTAGCTTATCGCCGAGGCCTGAGACCTCCCCCCCATCGCTCAAGAGCCTGCTTCGAGACAAGCCCTTCCAGTCGACAAAGGGAAGGCTGTAGAAGGTCCCACTTCGGTCGTAGTGGAGACTGTAGTCGAGAACCCATGCCAGATGGAGGAGTCCGGTAGGTTGCCGGGGGTTCTGACCGGACTTCAGAGGGTTCGGGAATTGCCGGAGGAGCACACCGAACGAATCATGTACGGAATGGGGCGGAGCTTCGAATAGAATGCCGCGAGGGAGACATTGGAGGTTGATGATACCATCGGTTGGTTGACACGTGTCCAGGTGGAGAGTGAGGTCGAGGAGGTTCGGCGTGTGTTGCCGAAGTCGAAAGGGACCTCGAGAGGACGACACGTGTCTAGGTGGAGGCTGAGGTTGAAGGGGTTCGGCGTATGTTGCCGAAGTCTAAGGGAGATTTTTTCCATATTTGGACGTCGGTGGCAAGAACGCTCGGTAGATGTTGCTAAGTCCAAAAGAGATTTTTTCTCACATTTGGGCGTCTGTGGCAAGAATGCTTGGCGAATGCTTGGCGAATGTTGCCGATCCTGTAATTTGCTCGAAGCTGATGCTCCAGATGGTGTATTCAAACAAACTAAATCTAGAGTTGCCTCCCGCACACATCTCAACACTTGAAAAATAATTCGGACAACAGAATGTGATGAACCACAATTGAACAAAACAATTGTATGGATTCCATATATATATATATATATAAATCCAATTGGTTACGAAAGTGTTTCATCATACCTTCTTAGTCCAAAATAAATTTCAAAAATACAACTTTTAACTTAGTTGCAGTTCTATATGCACATACCAGTACTAGCACTCCTGCCTTCTACAGCTTGCTGGTAGTAAGTGCGAACTCTACCCTTGGTGAACAGGCTCTTTTCCTTTGTTGTTCACCTTCGGGGTTGATCTGCCGTCCCTTCTGTGAAGCTGGGGACAATCTGGTCGGATATGACCAATCCTCCCACATTTGTAACATGTATGGAAATCTATCTGAGTGCCTTTCTTCGAACACTGGTTCTTGAGAGACCATGCTCACCACATAAAAAATAACTTCCTGTCCTGGTGCCTCCAAGGTTGCCCTCCGTTTTCTGAGTCTTCTGCTTTTGACCTTGGTCCTTGAACCCTGATGCTGGTGCAGATCTTGTCCCTTGTAGTCGTGGACAGACTGATTTCTTGTGCCTGACTCTCTCACAAGATTGCATACTACAACCTTGGTGGTTTCTCGGATTTGCTCCCATTCATGTTGTAGTCGTGCCAATCTGGAATCAAGGTGTTCCTACTCCTTTGCTGGGCCTGCTAATCTAACTCCGAATGCATCACCCAGTTACTTAGCTTGACGACCTTTCCTAACCATGTACTTCCTAAGCTTCCTCATTTCCTGATGTACGCTGGCTGTCGCCGCTGTGCGTTGATCCACACTTAATCCATGCAGCGGGAAAATCTCCTGAGTCTCTGCGCTCAAGATCATCGGATCATCCATCGATATCGGTTCACTCTCTTTCGCCAGCACATCCTCATAAGGATATCCTCGAACACCATTCATGTGTTTAAATGACGGTAACACATATACAAGGATTAGTCCAGATATAGAAAAATTATAAAACATAAGTTGAAAGAACCAACAATATGAATTATAACTATCTACAACTAGCTAAATCCCGACTCCTAAAGGGCATTCAAGTTTAATTTTCCTACCGTGTTGGACTGTAAATTGAAGTCAGCTCTGATACCATTCTGTAGCGCCCCGATTTTCACGTACTGGGAAACCGTGACACATGCAAAGATCTTTCCTTCAATTAGTCACGATATACAAAAATGTTGGAAATTTAAAACTTTTTATTCAACACATACTTACCACGCAATAATTACCAATATCAGTTTGTAATACCAACTGTAGCGCCTGCCCTTTTTCCTTTTTGACTCCAAACTCAATTCTTCCAATTTCTATATCACTTTAAACATAAACTAAAATGGTTATGTTTCAAAGAAAAATTGGGCAGAGTCTCCCCTATAATTTCTGCCCCAAAACAGAAAAAGCTTACGGAATTTTGCTCTAAATTCCGTAGCTTACATCACAGGCAATAATATTACGGGCTCCCCAGGCCAAAATGAGCATCATCACACAGGCAATATATATAAATGCTCTGGGGTCCAAACTCATAACAGTATAACAATTATCAAATAAAAACCATAAATTTCTTTGAAAACGTAGTAAGTTTTTAGAAAATAACCTGTAAAAACCTACCACGACGCCCGGCACTCCACACGAAATGGTTACGGGTCAAAACCATATCCTGCCGCCTCACACTATACTCTTCATCATCATCCACATACTTATACATCAAAAAATACAATTTAAAGCATAAATCTTTACTATTTACAATTAAATCATAACAATGAACTATAACTAGAGCTCCATTCCACGGAAACCTGTACCTACACCTCACCTCTGCACTGCTGAAGACCTGTAACAGTAGGGACCTAGGATAGTCCAGGGACTCCCTAACCCCCAAACACTAAGGGGTTAGCCATTTCTGGTGTGAGTATAATTTATTAAATAAATAAATTAATTAAACTTTACAAGTAAAAACATAACGAACTCACAAATGTCAAGATCAACAAATCTTACTTGACATCTGAACATGTAACCTCATAAATGGGAATTCACATCTAATACTCTCTGAGCCATCACCTGTATGTATATCCATACCCACTCACAACATACTTATCTTTAGTAATCATTTGAATAA
>JACEHZ010000160.1:0-163240 GCA_017893485.1 Hemerocallis citrina | reverse complement strand
CCCGCTCACTTCCCCCTTCTCCTTCTCGCCTACACCCAAAACCGAACTAACAAACCCATCGCCATTTCCTTCCCCATCACCACCCTCACACCATCTTCTCCATCACCGTCACTCCTCGCCATCGCCACCCTCATCCCCAACTCCGCCAACCGAACCCAACAAACCACCACCTCCATTGCCATCACCACCACCTTACCGTCACCTTCACCTCCTCAACTCCTCACCCTCGTCAACCTAGCCCCTTCCTCATCGCAATTGCCTTCGCCATTAACCCACTCCCGTCGAACCCATCGAAGCTCCATCGAAAATCACTCCGACTTCACCTTCGAACCACCGTCACTCTCCCAAACACCTCGATCACTTTTACCACATCACAGCGAGTTCCCCACCGCCCTTGTCATCTCCATCCAAGTCTCGAAGCCGCCCCATTCCTCCTCTTCTGTTTTTGAGCGCAAGAACAGAGTTCCGCCGGAGTCATTCGCCGTCTCGAGTGTTGCGTCGCTTCCCGACCAATGTCGATGCCGACGTTGCCTGCCTAAGTCGCCGCGAGCCCCACCGCACGTCGCCAGGGCCGCTGCTGCCTCTCTCTCTCCTCCGCTGTCGCGAGGTGGAAGACGAACAGCGATTCGTCGCCCCCGCTATTTGCTGTTCCGGGCTCTCGATCCGCTACCTTGTTGTTCCGTGTTTGGGGCAGATCCACTGCGTGGACGAATTCTGAATGGCTGCCACTGCTGTTCCATGTTCTTGCCACACCAGATGCCGCCGCTTTTTGCTGTTTTGCCTGAACCGGTGCGGGGGTAATAATCTACTGTTTGCGGCTGTTGCTGTTGGTTTTCTCGCTCCGTTTTCACACGTGCTCTTGGGATTGCTCCCCAGGATTCTGATCCCATTATTCTTATTT
The DNA here is from genome assembly GCA_017893485.1 of Hemerocallis citrina. Taxonomy (NCBI): domain Eukaryota; kingdom Viridiplantae; phylum Streptophyta; class Magnoliopsida; order Asparagales; family Asphodelaceae; genus Hemerocallis; species Hemerocallis citrina. Next base: position 162,339 of record JACEHZ010000160.1, on the reverse strand, counting down.
TATTGAATAGTCTACATTAATAAGGCAAGTCCACTTGAACTCTCTTATTCATTCTAGTTCAAGATTAATTGACCTCTTATGCAAGTAGTTCCAATTCATTTATCGTTAACTTTGCCTTGTGTCCCTTCCGTTGGGAGTATCGAGGGTTTACACGAGCTAACCCGACGTACTCTTGAATTCTTAATATTATCCACTGACTCAAACCCAAGCCTAGATACATACTTGTCATGAATAAAATAAATAAACGTGTACATAAGAAAATACGTCGTGATTAGCTAAGGTTTTCTTTTCTCCGTCTCCCTTCATCGCTCAGATCCATCACCGTCTCTCATCCTCCCCCCCATCTCCCTTCTTTAATCTTGCTCGCCGTCTTCGGAGCTACAAACCCGTATCACCATTTTTTCTCCTCGTGGTTTTTTCTTCCAGCGAGCTCCTTTCTCCCCTTTTCCCGAGCCCCCCCGGTGATCCGCACCCCCTCCGTCTCAATTTGTCTTTCCGGTGTGGCGGCCTCTCCCCTCTTTTTGGTGGTTGACCCAGATCAGGATGTCCCCGCGCCGCTTCGGAGCTCTCGTGAGATCCAGCTTAAGCTGTTGGTGTTGCCCTTTATTTTCATAGCTGCCTCTACTAGCACTGTCAGAGCCCCTTTTCTTTATTCTCTGGTGCTGTTTTTGGCTGTTTGGTGGCCTTTCATTCAGTGATTTTTTATTCTTGTGTTGGCTCTATGAGACGAGCTCTGGCTCTTCTCGTTGCTTCGCCATTGCTAGCGAGTGCTTCGCTTTCCCTATCTCCTTCACTCTCTAGATCCGTTGCTTTACTGTTGGAGTGGGCTTACTATTTGGACGGCCCATGGACCTCTCTTGGGTAGAGGTCGTAAAAAAAAAATTAAAAAAAAAAATAATTGGGCTTAACATTAATAACGAATGCTTATTTTCGTCTAAGTCCTGCTCTAAGCCCACTGATTGGGCTCAGGGGGGCTTAGGCCCTTTGGGCAGTACTTTCGAGAAGCATCCCTATTCTGATAATCCCTTGATTTCCCGCTCTTCTCTTCACCTCTCCCTTTCCTCTTCCTCCTCTAATTCCCCCTCTACGACTGCAGCGTGGCCTACTTGCTTTCGCTGTCTGCAGCGTGGACACTTCAAAATCTGTTGTCCGAACAAGATGAAGTGTCACTTCTGCCTCAAGGATGGCCATGTTTCGCAGCGTTGTTTTGCTTTGCAAAAAATTTTAGGGCTTCCAGTCGGAGTGCCTGTATCAGATCAAGTTTTGGGAGCTATTGATTTCCCCTCACTTCGCAGCAAGCTGCCTCCTCCTAACCCCTCCAAACCACGTAAGCAGCAAACACCTTCTACCTCTCCATTACTGCCTACCCCATCTTCTACTCTGCGCATCCCTGAGGCTCAGTCTGCATCTGTGCCGTCGACCAAGACTTCCTCTTCCTCTCCTCCTAAGCAGATTGAGACTAAGGTTTTCGTTTCCAAGACGGTGCTGTCAGACCGTCTGAAATCTTTCAGCACCTATGGGGCGATTTCTTTCTCAGGTGGTGTAGTTCCTTTTTTTACCCTTAACTCCTTTCTCAGTAATTTCTGCAATATCAAAGATTGGGATTGGGTGCTTTACAATTGTTCCAATGGGGACATGGTTATCCGTTGCCCTTCCCCCAAGATCTTGGAGGATTTGATTGGATCACCCCCCCTATCTATTGGATCTATTACTCTCAAAGTGCGTCATTGGGTTGCAACCCCCTCACATTCCCAGAGTGTTGAAGCGGTTGAATCTAAAGTTTCTCTATTTGGTCTTCCTCCGTTCTGCGATTCCCCTCGCTTGGTGGCTGAAATGTCCAAATGTATTGGGGAATTGGTCAGGATTTCTTCTAAAGCTTGGTTAGCTTCGGGTAGTGTGCAAATTGAAGCTATTTTTCGTTGTGCTAAGTCCTACCCTCGTGTTGAGGCGTACTGCCTCTCAGATGGGATTTCCTCCTTTTCGGTTTCGGCTCATTATCACGACGCCCCTCCTTCATCTCTATCCCACCCTAACCCTGGGATTCTAGCATCGGCATTGCAGTTTGGAGCTGATATTAAAGCTCCTTTCCACCCTGGCATCCAAGATAATCCAAAATCCTCTTCTCCTACGGTGAAAGCTCACCGCGGGGTGGCTGCTCGTAGCAGGGTTTCTACTTTTCCCAAACCCTCACCTCTCCTTCCTGTCAATAAGATTCCGCCATCCAAAGCGCCCAATCTTGTATGGCTTAATCCTGATCTTCGCCCGGCGAAGGGTGCTTCCTCTTCTACTGTCACTGACCCTCATAAGGCCTATGTCACATCTACTTCACCACCCAAAACTTTCCAGCCAGCAGCTCCTACTTCATCTTCTCCTATAGCTGGTTCTTCATCTATTGCGAAAGGCAAAGCTTTGTCTTCTCCTTGGCCCGCTTGGGAGATCAATCCGAATTTTGCTTCGGATTGGGAACAGTTTCAGCAGATAGCTCATTTTCCAACCCCCAAGCGTGCGGAGCCAGCCTTCGAGGCAGCTATTCTAAAGTCTTCAAAGTCATCCAAAGATTCATCTTGGATTCACGATGATCCTTTGCTTTTGGAAGAAGAAGAGGATCTTAAAAAAGCTTCTATTCCCAAGCAGGTTCATCCCTCCCCTCATCCCAAGCATTCTACGGTTTTCATTGTTATTTATGCTTTTTGTTTATTTAAAGTATTACATCTCTATGTTTGGGCTCATCATTTTAAGTCTTCCCATCGGGACCTATTGCAAATCACTCCTTTTCTGCTTCGATTGTTCTATCGGGACTGGAAACTTTCTTTCCCCGATGCGAAGACATGGAAGCCTTTGCATCCCCCAAGTTTCTCCTCTCACCTCCTTCTTCCTGACATTAAGGGGTCTTTGACAACATCGGAATCATCTCCGGTTTGCCAAAGCTCCTCATCTGTCTATTCATCTCCCCCCTACCTTCTCTCTCCAAGGAATCGAATGTAGTAGAAGTTCTTAGTAGTCATCCCTCTATTACGGCTCACAAATTTATAAGGTCAAGTGCCCGTCTCTTGGCTATCAAAGAAAAAAAGAAAAACCTTCCGACTAGTATGGAATGCTCTCCTATCGATTCTCTCAGGAATCGCCCTAGCATTCTTTCTGTTCCTAATTGTTCTAGCTCCATCCCCTCGTCGCCTGATCAGTTTGGTTCTCTCTATTTTCCCGTCTTCGACTCTATCACTGATAGTGATATGGTTTCTAATGCTCGGAAAATGGGATGTCTCCTTACGCCGTCTTCCCCGGGTGGTATCCGTGCCATTAGGAAATTGGAACGTTTGAGAGTTTTGGAGCATTATCATCTCAATGATTAGTGTATCCTAGAACATTCGCGGTTTGAATTGCCCGTCGAAACAACGGGCAATTTTTGACCTGATTTCCTCTTCTCGATGCGACTTAATTGCTATTCAAGAAACCAAAATGGATTCCCCTGACGCCGATGTCTATCGGGCTCTAGGAGGATCCATCATCACTAAGTGGGTATCTTTGAATGCCATCGGTACTAGAGGAGGTATCCTTGTTGGATTCAAGGAATCAACCTTTTCTTTAGTAGGCATTCATCGACTCAACTTTTTCCTTATTATTCAGTTGCAGTGGATTGCTCTGAACTGCACCCTCTCTGTCGTTTCTGTTTATGGTCCTTCGACGGTCGACAGGCGACCACAATTCTGGAACGAATTCCTCAACTTACAACCCCATTTATCTGACCTTTTTTTCTTCTGCGGGGACTTTAATGTCACCCGTTTCGCCGAGGAAAGATCCACCTCGGCCTTTTCTTTTAACCAATCATGTCAGTTCAACGACTGCATTCGATCACTTCAGTTGACTGATCTACCTATTTCTGGTAGATCTTTCACCTGGTCCAATCAGAGACATCCCCCATCTATGGCCAAGCTTGATCGTTTCCTGATATCTCTAGCCTGGATTACCCGTTTTCCCCAATCAGCAGCGCGGGCGCTCCCAAACCCTGCCTCTGATCATTGCCCTATCTCCCTCTCGTCTCACCCCCCTTATCATTACCGGCACAAATTTCGTTTTGAAAAATTTTGGCTACAGGACCAGGTCTTTGTTAAGCTAGTAGAGGATTGCCTGGCTTCTATTACGGGATCCTCTGGATTGGGAAACATCCTCCTCAAAACTCATGCTATCAAACACGGATGCAAAATTTGGAGATCTGAGAGGCACCACAATACTGTCTTTCTCAAAAACTTTCTCCTCCAATCGATTGATTCCTTTGATAGAATGGAAGAATCAGGTCCTCTTTCCGCAGCCGCTCGGGCCGAGCGTTTATCTTGTAAGCAAGATTACGCTGATATTCTCCAACAAGATCATGCTAAATGGGCTCAAAGAGCCCGGATTAATTGGCTTAAAGAGGGTGATGCTAACACCGCTTTTTTCCACAATTATGCCTCCCATAGACAACGCTACAACCGTATATCTTCTCTCTCGGTTCCAGGGGGTGAGGTTTCTACCGATGAGGATATTCATCGGGAATTTCTTACCTTTTATAAAAATCTTATAGGGTCGAATAAACCGCGATCCCTTGAACTTGATTGGTTCCAACTCTACGGTGGCCAAACTTTTGACCTATCCTCCCTTGAAGCTCCTTTTTCTATTGAGGAAATTCGATCGGCGGTGTTCGCTTTAAAAAGCGACTCTGCCCCGGGCCCCGACGGTTTCCCTGCCTTTTTCTTCCAAAAATTCTGGAATTGGCTTAAAGACGACCTTTTCGTTCTGTTTCAAGACCTTCATCAGGGTCACTTCTCTTTTGACCGTATTAACTATGCACATATTGTTCTCATCCCTAAGGTGGCAGGAGCTCACCTCCTCACCAATTTTAGGCCGATTAGTTTGATTAACACTACTTTCAAAATCATCATGAAAGTGCTCTCCTCTAGGCTCAGCGCAGTCATCTCCCCTCTCATTGACCCTGCTCAATCGGGTTTCATTAAAGATCGATATATCCTTGATAGTGTGGCGTCGGCCCAGGAAGTCATTTCCCATTGCCACCATTCCCGAGAGGAGGGGATCCTTCTCAAACTTGACTTCCAAAAAGCTTATGATAATGTCAATTGGGATTTTCTTTTGGACATCCTTGTTTTTAGGGGCTTTGGACCCAAATGGGTGGCCTGGATTAGATCTAGTCTTTACTCAGGCACCTCTGCTATTTATTTAAATGGTTCGGAAGGCCACAAATTCAAAGTTAAATGTGGTCTTCGTCAAGGAGATCCTCTCTCCTTTCTTCTCTTTTCTTTGGTTGCTGATGTTTTTAGTAAACTTCTCCGTAATGCTCGGAATTTGCATATGATTGAGGGGCTTGCCAAGTCTTCCCATTTTGAGGGAGTTCTTAATCTCCAATATGCAGACGACACCATTATTTTCTGCAAGCCTAATCTCCACTCCCTTCGTAACCTGAAATTGCTGCTTTACTGCTTTGAGATGGCTTCTGGCCTATCAATTAATTTCCAAAAATCTTCTGTGCTTTGGCTCAGCGGATCCCCCAATCGTCAGGCTGACATAGCCAATTTTTTCAACTGTCCGATCGCCAGTTTCCCTATCACTTATCTTGGCATTCCTCTCAGATGGGGCAAGCTTTTAAGGGCTGACTGGGCCCCACTCATCGACAGAGTGGAGCATAGACTATCTGCTTGGTCGGGAAAGTTCCTTTCTAGAGGCGGTAGATTAATCCTCATCAATTCGGTCATCTCTGCCTTACCTCAATTCTTTATGTCTTTCTTCTTCCTACCCTCTTGGGTGATTAGAAGAATTGATCAGATCAGGAGTAATTTTCTCTGGTCGGGCTCTTCGTCCTACCATCCCGGGACACATTTGGCTAATTGGAAAATCATCTGTTCTCCTAGAAAAGAAGGGGGTCTCGGGGTCTTGGACCTTAGAGATCACAATCTTGCCCTTCTAGGCAAATGGATATGGAGATTCCATAACCTTGACCACTTGCCTTGGATTCAGATGATCAAAAACTATAGGGCTACGGCCAACTGGTGGGAGTTCCCGACTTCCCCCTCTCGCTTCGCATCTCCTTTCTGGAAGGGAGTTTGGAAAGCGTCTAATGCTTTTCAGTGTGGTTTGTCTAGGGTGGTTTCTAACGGGGTTACTGTTAGACTGTGGACAGATTTGTGGATCGGCAACCTTAAACTGTCTTCGACTTTCCCTGCCTTATTTCAACTCTCTGCTATGCCGGATGCCACGGTAGCTGAATCCCTCATCTCTATTGATGATGTTAGACAATGGATCATCCCCTTTGTTACTACCCTTCCTGTTACTCTGGTAGAGCAGTTTAATAGCCTACTTAACTTGCTTAACGGATACTCCTGGCACCCCATAGAGGGTATCTCTTGGCGTTGGTCAGCGTCTGGAGTTTTCACCGTCAAATCTTTCTATCGTTTCCTCAATTTGAGGGGTTTAAGATCCTCTTCGGCGCATTTCATTTGGGAACCCTGTGTTCCACTGAAAGTGAAAATCAATACTTGGTTGGCGTTAAACAATAAGCTGCTTACTGTGGAGATCCTTAACAGGAGAAATATTGCATGGGGACAACTCTGCCCTTTTTGCAATCTGTCTACGGAAAATGTCAATCATCTTTTTGTCCAATGCCCTTTCGTTATCCCTCTGTGGAAGATTAATTCTTTAGCTTGGAACACAGGAGCGATTCCTTTCCAGTTGACCTCGGTTTGGGCTAACCCGACATCGGATATTTCTTTCCGTTCTTCATGGACTTTAACGACTCATATCATCATTTGGTGTATTTGGAAGGAGAGAAATGGTAGGCTTTTCCGCCATCGTAGCAACTCGATGGCGGCTATTATCGACAACTTAGTTTATCTTTTTAATTTCTGGGCTGCTAGCCCGGCCTTTAAAGAGGACGCAGCGTTGGCGTCTCAAAAAATTACTCTTGCTATTAATTGTCTCTATACTCTACAAGCTATTTAGCTGTCTTTTACTTTTCTTTCTATCTTGCTTTCTGTTTCCCCAAGTTTGTAGACCCTGTTTAGTAATGCATTTCTATCTTATTCTATTCGTGGTTTGCAGGTTTAATCCTCTTGTTTTTGATGCTTGGGGCTATCTTATTCTAATTGTGGTTCTATCTTATTCTATTCGTGGTCTGCAGGTTTAATCCTCTTCATGCTTGGGGCTCTCCTTTTGTTTTTGATGCTCGGCTGGGGTAGTATGCTTTTCCTCTCTTTTCCGTTTGTCTCTGTGCGCTTTGGAGCATTTCGTTTTCGCTAACTTGGTATTAGCTGTTTTTGGCTCCCTTCAAGCGTCTTTGGATGTTGTATTTGGGCCCCGGAGTTCGGGGTCGCTGGCAATCGTTACTGTAGTGGCTTATTTTGGATGCTTTTCTTCTCTAGTCTCCTTCATCTCTGTTGATTAGTGTTGCTCTCTACTGGTTTGGTTTCCATTATGGTATTGTGGCTTGTTTTATAGTGTATTATACTGATTATGCTGTTTTGAGCTGCTTGCACTCTATATCTAATTTGCTTCTTTTTACATTTCTCTGCTTGTGGATGGTTGAGCTGAATTATTCATTTTGATTCTAGCTTCTATGCTCTTGTTATGGTTCTCTGCCTATGGTTTGTTTCTTTAATTTGTGGGTTCTGCCCGGACTTCTGTGCGATGGTTTTGATTACTTTAGTTTGTTGTGAGATGTGGGGGGAGTGGTTTATCCCCTCCGAAGGCTTCGGGTCTTGCTCTTTGGGTTTGGGTTTTTGCTGGGGTCCCTCTCCGATAGGGCTCCACTATGGAGGCCTGTTTTTGTTTGGAGTGTTTGCCATTGCTTTTGGGCTTTCTCCCAGGTACCCCGTTGGCTATATCTTCTCTCTCCGACTTTACTGCCCAGGATGGAGTGCTGATCTCAGGGCGGGGTCGCTGGCTTCCGTCGCTCCCATTCCAGGCGATTAGCCACTTTAGGCCGTTCTTAGCATCACTCCAGCCCGATCTCGTCTAGCAGGTCATCCGCTGAATTTCTCTCATCGTCCTACCGCTGCTCTTATTGTAATTCCCGGGTCTTTCTTATGGAATGTACTATCTCTATGATTTTGTTCTCTGTAAATAGTAGTTTATCGTTATGGTTTTTCGTTTTACCTCTGGTAAAACTGGCTTGTAAGAACGTTACAGTTATTTAATTATATGGCTGGAGCCCCCGGGCTCTATCCGTTTCGTCAAAAAAATACATGTTGTTACTTGAGATCTTGTGACTTGAACTCGACATGATAAACTTGAATTGTTTTCTGGGAAAATTCACATTACTTGCTGTAAATTAGTCAAGCCACATGCATGATACAATAACTCGATAATTACCCGTTTTGATGAATACATATGTAGTAGTTTTTATGAATTTTGCTGCACGTACTGTTCGGTACAGAGGTTTCGACCCTGTTAACTTGAGAATTAGCAAACCGGATATAAAAGAGAGTTTTAGCCTACTGAGTCTAGTTTCCAACCCAAGTGACAGATCCTAATTCGGAGTCACGAGCCGCGAGATATCATCTTTTAGTCCCTGCTGGTCTGCATTTTTCAGACTGCAGAATTATCGTAACATCGACATATTTGATAGTGAAATACCATGTAAACAGTATTAGAATGCTATGAAATTTTTCAGGAACCTTATAGACATGCTGAGGGTTCACCTCAAATTTTTGTAGATTTTTATAGTGTATTTATACCATGTTTCTACCCCTTAGAAGTTGACATCTAGTTGCTGCCAGAACAGCTAATCTACAAAGAATGGAGTTGTTGACCTAGATACAGTCAGAATTAGCAGAAAGTTAATTAATATAATTTGTAGCCCTTTCTGTCTAGATGTCCATAGCATACTGGAAGTTCGAATTTAGAGTTGCAATCTAGGAGATATCCCTGTTTTAGTGTAACTGTGTCAGCTGTTCCAGATTTGCCATTTCTTGTTTATTTTGTGCAATGCATCATGTCGTTGCATTATTATAATTCCCTTGACATTCTAATAACTACTTGCATGTAGATATATGACTTAGTAATAAAATACTAAACAAGCCGGGGTTTATAAGGATTGACCTAGTAGTGGACAGTCTCAGAAAATGTACTCGGTAGAAGGTGGAGAATTACTTGTGGAGACGTGAACTTGTTATCTTGTTATCTTGTTACATGAAAACTTGACATGGAAGGTGGAGAATTACTTGTGGAGACGTGAACTTATAATCTTGTTATCTTGTTGTCGCGATACACCGAGTACACGCTCTGTAGACCCCACCACAAAGTCTGAATCGAACACTGTTGTGTGTGCATCGAACCTGTAGTATGGGATGCAGTAGTACGTGCACTAGATAGGAGAAACAACATGATAATAGACCTAGTTGACATGTATATATACTTGATAAAGACCATTACTATTAGTACCATTATTGTCCTTACAAATTTGATCTTGATTCATATTTCCTACACGTACCTTACTCCGTTACTCTCTGCTTTTCACTACTTGCTGTCCGTACTTGCTCTAAGGACATTTATTTTTCTTTTTTAGTTAACCCAGCTACAGGTGAGCCTGAGGAATTGCCAGAAGGAGTTGGCGAGCAGTACTTTTAGATCGGAGTAACTGCATAATAATAAACTATTTCCTTTCATGTTCTTCTTCATTCATTGTAATTCATTTGTTTACTTAGACTTGTATTCCGGGCTTTTGACCCGTAACTGCTACTTGATTTCTCAGTATTGGTTATCATGTTGGATTATTAAATTCTTGAATTCAAATTTTGTTCTGTGATGTTATTATTTTGCGTGGTTGTGATTTAATTTTCTGAGTATTGTTGAGTTGAGACTGGTACAGCTTATGGATGATATTAAAATCATTCACTGGGCCTTCGTCGCGGGCTCGTATTCTCGTATTTTGGGAAGCGGGGCGTGAAAGGGGTGTTGTCGTCTTCAATGTGGGTGGCGAAGTTTGAAGAAATGGACGAAATGGGAAAAAATCTCCTTGGGGTTTTGGGGATTGAAGGTTGATGGGGAAAGGAAGATGAGGTGAAGTTGATACGTTAGTTAAGGAGAGATTTTATGGAGTTGGAGGAGCTAGATTAGGGTTATAGGGTTTTCAAGGATTTTGGGTTTCGGAGTTGGGGAATTTTTGGGGGGAAAGATGAAGAGAAGTGGAGAATGGGGGGGGGGGGGGGGGGGGGGGGGGGAGGGGGGGGGGGGGTATTAGAAGGTTTTAAAAGCTGGAGCCCATCGGTGATTTCACTGAGGCCACAGTTTTGAGCTGCGGCCTAAGTATTATCGAGGCCGCAAATGCGACCTCAGTGAAATCTCCTTTCAACTTCTTGGGACTTTAGAAATTTTAAATCAAGTCTTGGAATATAGATTTATATGGTACGTGCGAGGCCATAGTAGGGTACTGCGACCTTGTTATCGAAGAAGTCACGGTTCTGTACTGCAAGTGGTTTATCTTGAAAATTAGTTTCGAAAGTGGTCTATTTTAGAAATTAGTTTTAAAAGTGGCCATTTTCAGGATAAAATAAGTTATCCTGCCATTCGATTCAATAACTAATATACTCTTGTGATAATCAAGAAATACATGCACTTGTCTAGAGTTGAATGAAAGTTGTCTAGCTTAACCAGATAATTTTTGAAATAGGAAGTTTATCTGTTGTGAATCTTTATTTATTGTTGCATTCTGGGTTGTTATTGTCAGAAACTTGAATTTGAAAAGTGAACTACTGAAAAAGATCTTACGCAGAACATCGAAAATCAGAAGGTACCTGCACTTTTAACTTTAACTTGTTATGATTTCGATTGCTCTAAACTTAAGCTAGTGCTTAAAGATAACCTACTTTTAAGTATTCACACATATGTCTTCTTCAGTTTTGCATTATGCTTAATTAAAGATTCCTTACCATAGTACTTTAGTGCATCTCTAATATTAAAATAGGAGAGTTGGAGTTGTAGTACTTTGTAACCATACCAAATTATGTATATCGCGCATACATAATTAATATGAAAAATGTCTCATGTTCGAGGTCAAACTACATCGAAGTTTTTAATTTAAAATATATATATGTTCATTAAGATGTGCATCGCATGTGTAAATTACTAGTAAATTGAATGGACAACCTCATACTTTTTCTCCTCTGGAACTAAATGATACTAGTATAATGTATGTGTGATGCATGCCTACGAAAAGTATAGTCATTAAATTAAATGGATATATATCAAATTAAAAAAAGATTTATATTTGAATGTTTTGATTTGGGTGACACATGCGGTACACGTATATATTGTTGGATTTAGTTTGGATGTGTATTGCACGGATTTGTTTAGTTACCAAGTTACAATTTGTTTTGTTACAAACCGCAGCTCTCCCATTAAAATAGTAAAGATATAAAAACATCCTTTATATCTCTTTTATTTCCCTCCACCAAAATGTACTATCTTTCTGCCCTTTTATAACTTACCAGTAATTTAATTTACACGTGTGACATCTTAATAAATATGTTTTTTTAAAGTAAAAAATTTTGACTTAATCTGCCTCCAAGCTTAGACATTTTTTATATTAGTTATGTACGGATAATACACGTAATTTGGTAGATTTACAAACGACAACTCTAACTCTCTTATTATAATAGTTTCTAGTAATTTACACGTGCGATGCACATCTTCATAAATATATATATTTTTTAAAGTAAAAATTTTGACGCAGTCTGGCCTCGAATCTGAAACCTCTTTCATATTAGTCATGCACGGACAATACATAGTAGATTTACAAATGACAACTCTAACTCTCCCATTATAATAGTTTCAAGTAATTTACACGTGTGATGCATGTCTTAATAAATATATATTTTTTAAAGTAAAAATTACGACGTAGTCTGGTCTGGAACCTGAGACCTCTTTTATATTAGTTATGCATGAGTAATGCATGTAAGTTGGTAGATTTACAAACGACAACTCCAGCTCTCCCAATATATTGTTATAGATATAGATATTAGAGCTGTTACTTTGACCCGATACCCGGACCTAACCCGGACCCGACATTGGACCGGAACCGACCTATATAGGTCTGGGTCTGGGTCCTAAAATAAGACCCTATGCACTTCCAGGTCTGGGTCTGGGTCCGCTTAAAATAGATCTTTCCTGAATCCCGATCCGGACCCGTTAAAAAATACCCCCAAATATTCGGAATTTGAATAATAAGGTTATAGGATATACATGTAAATAGTAATTGTTGAAAATAGATGTGTAAATATAATATTTATTCATGTACTTAAGTGTAAAAATTGTTCGAACCGTAGGGTATCGGGTGCAAAAACACTTAAGTGCAAATATTTATTTCCCGCTATCAAACCCGACGAGTATATTTTTTAAGAAGGCCCCAGACCCGGACCCGGTTCTCATAAATTCGGGCCCGTATGCGTATTGGGTCCGGATCCGGATAGTGGAGGACCCAAACCGGGGACCTGATACCAGCATTAATAGATATACACAATCAAGGACTTCACTAGGCTTGGGAGGGCTGTTTCACTTTGCTTTTCTTTGAATCGATGAGTTTCACTTGCACTGATGAGTGATAAGGGAACAATGGATAGAGAAGTATCAGTAATGTGAAAATAATTTGTACTGACATTCGGTTTGGATCTTCTAGGTTTCTTGTGTAGAGGTCACCAACAAATTTCATATTTGTCAAAACATTCCCAAGTTCATATTTGTGTATATGCCTCCCCCAATGTGGGGTACACTTGCAATGAGTGCCCTTGTTTATTATGATTTACTATGGGCGATGGCTAACTGTGATTAGCTAAAGTCCAAAATGACCTCACTTAACCTCTTCTGCTCTTCAATATCTCCAATTCTCTTATTTTCCCCAGTTCTCATAACCCTAAAATCTTTCGGAGTTGTCATTAATTTGACCCTAAAATCTCACCTAGTGCTTTAAGAAATTAGGAGAGAACATAAGGCCAGATAAGAACTTGGAAGCTTTTTGGGTTTAAAAGAATTGGAGAAAATTCTAGAGTCAAATAAAAAATTGAAGCAGTTTGGACTTTACCCGATTATGGTTATCCATTAACTACAGCAAACTATCAAAAACTTAACCAAGAGACTTAATAGTTTTTACTAATTTTTTTTAATGAATAGAAAATTACACCTCCCGCCTTCTTGCTTTCGTGTGAATGTGCTTTACACCTACTATAATGGGAGAAGGCCTTAGTAGTTTACACGTGCGATGCATTTTATAATAAATATAGTTTTTTTAAAAGTAAAAATTCAGACGTAGCCTAAATTTGATCTAAAAGTTCATTTATAATATTTATGCACGTGCGTTGTACGGGTTGGTAGATGGACAAATTACACTAAAGCCTTCTCCCATTACAGTAGTAGAGATATTTTTGGGAGGGGGGGGGGGGGGGGGGGGGGGGGGGGGGCAAATATGTCGATACTATGTTCGTTACATTCTTTGATTATTGCAGTTAGGAACAAATAAAATACGTTACTACAAACAAAAGATTGAGAAGGCCCTTGAGATTGGTATCATCAAAATAAATGATAAGGTATGCTACGATATATCTGATTTACAGTTTTATTTTGTCAAAATATATTTAGTCTCCCACATATTTGAATTTTTTACCAAACTATCCCAATTTTTTTAAGTATGTACGAAACTATCCTTGTTTGCAAATTTAATTCCAAAATATCCCTGTCGCTAACTGAGTTAGCGCGCTTAGTAATATTCTTCGTGCTAACTCAGTTAGCATGCTGCAGGGGATACAACTTTTCTCCTATTGTTTGGGTGTAGCAAAAAATCACCCAATATAGACACTTTAACTCCGTTAGTGTGCGTGTTTAAACCACTCGCGCTAACGGGATTAGCGTTTATAGACGGGACCGTATTGGACACTACCTTAAAGAGGGGTCTGGGTAAAAAAACACTAAGTATAGATACGTTAACTCAATTAACGTACCTATTATTACCAAAGCCGTTAACTGAGTTAACGACTGTGAAGATTTCAAATTTTCAGAAAGTTGAAACTTTATGGAAATTGGAGATACTCACACGTTAACTCAGTTAACGTGTCTATTCTTACAAAGACCGTTAACTGAGTTAACGAGTGTGAAGACACTCTAACTCAGTTAACGTGCCTATTCTTACCAAGGCCATTAACTGAGCTAAGGAGTATGAAGAAGTTTTCAGAAAGTTGAAACTTTCTTGAAATTGGAGAAACTCACACACGTTAACTCAGTTAACGTGCCTTGTTTTACCAAGACCATTAACTGAGTTAACGTGTATGCCTATCTTCACAAACAAACAGACAGGAATGTTTTGTACATAACAAATCACTAAGTATAGACACGTTAACTCAGTTAACGTGCCTATTATTACTAAGGCCGTTAACTCAGTTAGCGACATGAATATTTTAGTATTAAATTTGTAAACAGGGATAGTTTCGTACATACTTATAAAAGGTTGGATAGTTTGGTAAAAAATTCCACATATTTTACATGTACAGGGAAGGTACACTAACAATAACAATGTGTCCGAGTGGGATCTATCGTGATTAATCTTTCTTGGAGAAGGTCACAACTTTTTTATTTTGTGGGTGCGCTGTTATCATTTCATCAGAGGTTTCCATACATAGATTGATTCTTGTCATTCTGTATACTACTTATAGAATGGATATTTTAACTAGATTTATTATGATAATCATTTTTATCATCTGTAACTCTCTTACTTCAAAGCATGCGGAATGTATATTAAACATTGCTTATTGAGAACTACCTACAATTATGGGGCATTAGTAATTTACACATACGACGCACGTCTTTATATATATATATATATACATACACTAGGTATGCCTGTGGGCACGTGCCTACGGCACGTATCGGAACTGTATATAAATTTATTTGGAATTATTTAGTTGTGTGAACTGCATATAAATTTATACATTATACATGCTAAGATCAAAAGTCATTCACTATACCTCTTTAACAAATATTCTTTAAATTGTTTCAATTTTTTAATTATTTCATCTTTATTGTCCTTAAAATTTTCAATATTGACTTATCCAATTCTCCAAAAACCTAGCTATTTTTCAAGAAATGTGAACACATCCATTAAAAATATGGACCATGCCAGAAAAAAATTCTGAGTATAAACAAATACAATCACCTTTCTAATACAATCATCTTCTCTATACATCCCTCCTTGAAAATTTTATTGTTTCCTAATTGTTTTCTAATACAATCACCTTTAAATTATTTCCTACGGCACATTATCGCGAAGAATGATTAATTAATTAAGTTGTTTAGTAAAAATTTCGACAATCTCCTCTAAAATTTTACAAGCAATTAATATTAATCATATCCTAAAATTTTCATATTAGCCAAGATAAAAAATAAAAACCATAGATTTTGTTTGAAAACGTAATAGATTTTTAGGAATTATCGTAAAAATTTCGATAGAATCTCCCCTTAAATATTAGCCTTTTAGAGCAATTCCTTACGGAATTCTCCTCACAATTTTAAAATTAACATCACATGCATTCAATATGAATCCTCCCCAGGCGAATCTAAACAACATCACACATGCATCATATATATAGCGCTCTGGAGGAAAAAATCTTCATATGACTAAAGATACAAAATAAAAATCAAGATATCGTTTGAAAACATAATAGATTTAAAAAAATTTAGTAAAAATTTCAACAGAATCCCCCCTATAATATTAGCCCTTTTACAGCAATTCCTTACGAAATTCTGCTAACAATTAAAAATATAACAACACAGGCAATAAATATCAATCCTCCCCAGGCCGTACCAAACAACATCACACATGCATCATATATATAAGGATCTGGGAGAAAAAATCATAATATAATACAAGATACAAAATAAAAGCCAAAATTTTGTTTGAAAACGTAATGGATTTTTAGAAAAATATTTGAAAAACCTTTAAAAAACCAAACACATAACCCAATACTCCACAACTTTGCGGGTACGGGTATTAACATAACTATATTATATCATCATTATATACAGATACTTACATAATCTCCCAAAATGCTAAATATTACAACTATTACATCCTTCACCAAAAATATACACCAACCAACCGAATGACCAAAAAATTAATAGTGTTGTAGAAAAACACAATGCTTCAAGTCTTCAAAAATGGGACCAAACAGTGTACCTAAAAAAACAATAAGAGTTTTGAAACAAATAGTAAGAGTTTACAATAATCAATCAAAACAATAAGAGTTTTAAAACTAACTAACAACAAACAGCAAACAATAACTAACAACAAACAGCAAACAAACCATTTACAAGAAATAATGCAAAATGAGTCAATTTTATGGAACCTTCTTCGAAAAAAGGTAAAAAACACATTCGGTTAGCTCTATTAAGGGTATCTTCACTTTTTTCTTTTTGTTCTCTTTTCCTTTTTTTCAATATTGAGAGGTAAGATGTTTGAACTAAAGATACAGGTATCTTGTGAGTAGAAAGATCTATGTTTGTCTTGAAGATGAAATAATTGACTTGTTTCTAGTTATACTAAACAATTGAAGGGAAAAAAAGAAAAAAAAAACATCAACAACCAAGCCCTTTCCACTGCCATGTTCAACTCCATCTCATTTAGCTCTGTTAAATGCTATGTCTCTCCAACTCTACTTTAAGCCTACGCCGTGCATTAATCTCAGCGGCCATTTCAACCGTATTGCTAGAATTTGAATTCATCTCATACTTTATGTGCTTTGATTTTTTTGCATTTTCATATGATGCATCGTTGATGAAGACGTGTCGTAGGCACGTGTCCACGGGCAAACCTAGT
The DNA here is from genome assembly GCA_017893485.1 of Hemerocallis citrina. Classification (NCBI taxonomy): domain Eukaryota; kingdom Viridiplantae; phylum Streptophyta; class Magnoliopsida; order Asparagales; family Asphodelaceae; genus Hemerocallis; species Hemerocallis citrina. The sequence goes on along the minus strand of JACEHZ010000160.1, from coordinate 145,502 downwards.
TTTCTCATAGTTTTTACATGAAAGGAAAATAATGATGATTTATTTGTTGAGTTTAAATGTATTTCTCTTGCTTTCTTAATCTTGTAAATATTCATTGTCTTGTGGGCTCTACTTGCTCATTCATTGTCTTGTGGGCTCTACTCTTTCTCTTGAGTATATTTTGAGTCTAAAAAACTTGAGGATAATTAGCACGGCTGCCTTAGGATAATAATAAGTGGGTTGTAAATTAAAATTGACTCTTTAGATCATATAATTTTGCAATTTAAGTTTGTAAAAACTATTCAACAAAATGTTATACCATTTTATATTGTTTATGAACCTGCATTTAAGCTAGTCCTAATAGAAGGAAACCACTAAGTATGAACACCTGCGAGCTAAGGAAGCACAGAGTCACAGGCATGCCATAATGCGACATGATACGCCGACATAGGAACTCTTTTGAAAACTACACTGGAACAGCTAGTGTCATGTTGGATATGTGTGACTGACACGTATCAAACATATGGCTTCCAAAGAGTTGTCAATGCTTCATAGCATGAGATGCACAAACACTCTATTTTGAAATCCGTAGAGGACACACACGGACACACTAATGCTATTGTACTGTTGCCTCTTCTGAGTAGTACTTTAGGGTTTGACAAATGTCAGTATTTTGTTCTGGCGCGTTGTGTCTCTCCTTATTATGTAAATGCTCGTGCTATAATAAAATGTCAATGCTATAAAATAGATTTTAAAAATTTTGTAGATGAAATACAACCTTTAATGTGCTATCCATGCTTCTTGAAAGAAGAACCAGACCATCAGTGGAGAACTTGAGTCCAGTGATATCATCAGTGTGTCCCTTATCTACATATATATCTGGTCTACTTCCCCATCCAGGCTTGATGCTCCATAACTATACAACATGAATGAACTTCTGTGTAAGAACTTCAGTGAATATTTGAAACTAATAGATTAAAAAAAACTGCTAAATACAGCTCGCTTTCAGACATTGCTAACTTCTAAGACAAATGTTAAGGCATAATCTACAGTCCTGTATAGACCCATTGGCAATACCACCAACAATTCGCTTGCCTTCATGATCCCATGCACATGCAGTAACTGGTATTCTCGCTGGTCTACAAAGTTTAGGTTTTATTACCTATCAATTGAAAAGTGCATGAGATATTTTGTCATTTTTTCTATTCAGATAATCAAAGCAAATAACAACATTGTGAAGATGTGAATCAACAAACAAACAAACCTGTTTTTGACTTTTGAAGTCATTTACATCCCATATACGTAATGATCCATCTTCTGAAGATGTTAAGTGTAACGCCCCAGATCTCCAATACCGGACATCCGTGACACAACCAGAATCATTGCCTTCAAATGCATCTCAACACAGTAAATAATGCGGAAATTTAAACACTTTTATTGCCATTGGAGTTATTACATCAATAATTACAATATCAACAGTCCTTGAACAAGGAATACAAATTACATAACTTATTACAATTGATCGCAAGGAATATTCAGGCTCCTCTGGCAACGATGTCAGTTGTCTTCCAGATCAGCAGTCGATTGGTCATTGCTGAGAAGTCTGCTGAGTGGTCTATCTGCTTTCCTAGAACTTGTCCCTCGGCTTGAACCTTTTGCTACGCGACTCTGATATTTCTACACCCATTCGAATGGTAGGCACGTATACTGTCATCTCTCCTTGGGTGCCCTGCTAATCTTGGAATCTCCTGTACTTGTGACCTGATATTCATGTACCTAAAATGTGGGGTACGTCAGTAATTCTACTGACGCAATGCTGATAAGAAAACAGCGATCTCCAAACTGGCAACCACAAACCATTTGAATGAAAAGGAAAACGTGCATCCTAATTTTCTGGTGTTCGTGTATGCCATGGTCTAACAACTAATGCACTGATCACCTGCCTTATTGTAATACAAGCAACCTTGGAACTCTGGATACGCATGCATCCCATACTACATACGTTCCAGGCCAAACATGACATGGTCTAGTCTAATACACGAAATAAGAATGCACACGATGTACTTACTCTAATGCGATTCGTTGGGAACGCATGCATCCCATACTGCATACTTTTCCAAAATCAACTTCGATGGAAATGTATGCATCCCATACTACATACTTTCCAAAGAGTTCGTTTTCCTGAATATAGGGTTCAATCCCTCGCCATGCAATGCATTCTAAATTGGTCCACTTCCTGTTCCTGATAGTATGACATGGTTGAGCAGATAAATAACATAAATGCTTCGGGGCGCTGCCCGTTGTCACCAATCATCATTGCCTCAAACCCTCCTTGAAAGCCGCGACGAACTTAAGATATGCGGTCCCACCGCTCTGCAGTCAACGGTCCCACCATTCTACAGTTAACAGCCGTGACGAACTTAAAGATATACCGCAGCATACCTATAGCATCGTATCCCATACGACCCGTTCGTGTCCACTAGCATGTGCCCAAGTCCCATCCGTCCTTACCACGGTACCTCAGGACTCAACAGTGCAAGATACGCGCAGCAATACGTATCCCTAATGACAGGAAGAGACCACCCCATAGTATCGCCACCTACCGCTAATCCTCAGAACGAGCTGGATTATAGGGGATTACCCCTAACACCAATTCGGTCTTCGAGCAAAAATAAAGAAAACCTAATCAATGCAGTTACTGAAAACAAGTTGTTACCCAGATCACACCCGGTATCGATCAATAATGTCGAGCCTGTCCAGTCTGTCAACCAATAATCATCACAGGAATCACCTCCACTGATTCCCAATACCTTCACTGGTCAGCGACCAAATAATCTCGGCCCGTGACCCTCAGCGAGTAGTCCAACGGCGCCCAAGAATGCAATACAATTCAAATGAAGGTAAACACACACATAACCATCAATTCCTGACCATTTGACAGACTCAAGCATTGAGACACCAAATATAATCGACCAGAGCTATATCTCAACTCACTCATGTCCACCATGAGTATTAAGCACAGGAACTTATCCAGGTTCAAAATGAATTTCTAAAACATCATTAGAACCCGATAGCTCATGATCACCCTATGCCGAGGGTTCCTCATCAATTGTCCGATAAAATAATTCAAGAAATAGCAGTAGCTGTGACCCAAGCTACGCTCATCGGAATTTAACACAATCAAAATTCTAGAAGGGTAGGGAGATCCACTGCGATCCCCCAGTGGGCGACTCTCTCAAATATTCAAGAGCTCAAGTCCCCAAGCTAACTTAATCTTGAAGTCAATCTCAACAACAGGGTGCCAAACTTTTAACAACCACAACTTCCAACACACAGCTCGGATTTGCTTGACACCATCCATTCTGAATCTCTAAGACTCTGGTCTACAACTCTCCAGCTAACCATTTCCTTAACGAGGACGAATCTATCCCATCTTTGGAAAATCATAACTTCCAACCCTTAACCAAGAATTACAAAATTCCAATTGGGTTAGGAAGCTATGATTCCCTGCTGCAAATCTCTAGTTGGCTAGTCGCCCAAATTTTTAACAGATAATTCTAGAACTATCCATCTCCACGGACTAGACAACCTGCACTAGGCTGAACATAGCCTATTTCGAAATTCGGCAATAAATCAACCTTGAGTCTAATGCTCATTTGAGATTCTCAATCTCCACGTATACCATTTCATCGTGTCCAAAATTTACATTCAAATTCATTTCACACAAAGATCTACGACTCCTCAAACACGGCTACATTTCAGCTGTTCTGTTTCAGCAGAGTATTCACTGCCCCTCACTAATTACCTTTGAAACCTCATCAAATAACTTCTAAAAATTCTAAAATTTGAGATTCATCAAATAGACTCATATCCCGAGCTACTCCCAAAATTTCGTAGCAAAAAAATAAACGTACACGAAGTTATGGCTTTTTGAACTTCAGCCCAAGGCGCAGTCAGCTTCAGCCGACACCTACGGACCAGTCGCATTCTTCTATTTTTTCGGGGCACCAAACGACCTCGGAAAATTACGAAATTTAAGACTATGATTGTAGACACATACATGAGCGTCCACAAAAAGTTTCAGCACAAAATGCCCTGTCATTTCCGAGATATAAAATCGGAAACACCCCCAAAAATCATCACAACCAGCAGCCATTCTGGCTGCTTACTGTCCAGACTTGGACCCACTGTTCGGGCTACTAAAATGCATCCAAAAATTATGGAAAAAATCATGGATACTCTAAATACATAGAGGAACAATACCCCAGAATTTTAGCCCAAGATTCCAAACCGTTTGGGTGTAAAAAATTCCCCAATATACCCTCACAATCATGCTACTTAACCAAAACTCAAAAGAGTAATTCTCTACCATACAATTTATTCTTCCCTAGTACTTCTCATACTCAAACATGGTAACTAAATCATGTCTACCACTACTACACATCCATTCATACCAAAACAAAAATAAATACAAAGAGTTCAAAAGATCACCCACTTGAAGTTGCAAGAACACCCCTTGTAGGCTTAGCTTGCTTTTCTCTTTTCCTTGCTCCTTGCTTGCTTGTGTACCTTAGCCAACACCTTCTCCTACACTTCTTCTTCTCCTTCTATATTACTCCTTTTCTTATAGACTTCTTCCTTTCCTACATACATATACATATATATATATATATATACATATATATATATATATATATTTTGAACAAGGAGGAATGGAGAAGCTTAGGCGGAGAATGAAATGGGGTTGAAAAATGGAGTGAGGTGAGAATGGGAGAGGTTATAAGGGCCGGCCAAGGAGGGGTGGGTGTGGGGTGGATGGGGGTGAGGTGTATGGATGAGATGGAGAGTAGAATGGGTGAAAGAATGAAGGGAAGATTGGGTGCCAACACATCAAGCAAGGAAGCTTCTTGGAAACTTCCTTGAAGCTTCCTAGGAAATTTCCTATCTAAGGTCAACTCTTCACATGGTGAATTAATCCCACCATTGGATCTCATCAAGATCCAAGCCATGATGTGATGCTAGGGTTCCTAACCCTAGGTTAGGTCAAGGAACCCTAGGTCACCATCTTCCTATTCTAACCCTAGTGCACAAACTCATACCACATTCACATTCAATTCAAGCACTAGCTTAATCGAAATAACCAATACATATAAATTAAAATCCTATAAAAATACATGTTTTATAGAAATTATAATTTTCTCCCAAAAATTATCTGGTCAAAACAATCGGGACAAAACCACAGTTTAATCGAGACGATATTCCGAGTTTACCTTATCAAATTCAGAACAACTCATGTGTCGGAAATCTCCCAATTTAACTGATAATTTCCTCGAAAAATATGTAATCGTGTGCAATACTCATACGTGCACAGATTACAGTGCAAAAATAGCCATATGCTATTTTGCGGGGTATTACATCACTCCCTCCTTAGAATCATTCTGTCCTCAGAACGACGCTAGGGAAGCAGAAAAACATCCATGAGCAGAAGACACCTTCCCCTGATCATCTCAAATTTCTCGAGGAACATCCTCGACAACCCAATCTCAAGTGCCCAACATCGGCTGCAATCCTTAAGTGCTCAACGCACCCTTCCGTCCCTGAGATTAATCCCATCGCGGGGATCATTCGGGGATCTGTCTTATCTCACATCCACCGTACTGGGGATGAATCACTTTAGGGAAAGTTGCTCTCATCCTGGACTACTGGAGATCAATCCCTCTCTACAGAACATCCTAGAGCCTATTTCATCTCGTGTTCTGGAATATCGGGAAATATTTTGCTCCACGGATCATTCTGGAGCCTCTCTCATCATTAATTTTTCCCGTGGGTATTACTCTCGTCCTCGGAATACTGGAGATCAATCCCTCTCTACAGAACATTCTGGGCCTAATTCATCCCTTGTCTGGAATACTGGGGAATACCTCACTCCTTGGATCATTCTGGAGCCTCTCTTATCATTAATTTTCCTCATGGGTATTACTCTCGTCCTCGGAATACTGGAGATCAATACCACTCCACAGATCCTTCTGGAGCCTATTTCATCCCTCGTCTGGAATACTGGGGAATATCTCACTCCTTGGATCATTCTGGAGCCAATGTCCCACTAGCCTGCCCGTGAATGTTGCTCTCGTCCCTGGAATACTGGAGATTAATCCCACTCCACAGATCATTCTGGGGCCTATTTCATCCCACGTCTGGAATACTGGGGAATATCTCACTCCCTGGATCATTCTGGAGCCAACATCACGCAATCTTCCTCATGAGCGTCGCTCTCGTTCCTGGAATACTGGAGACCAATCTTACTCCACAGATCATTCTGGGGCCTATTTCATCCCTCGTCTGGAATGCTGAGGAATGTCTCACTCCATGGATCGTTCTGGAGCTGACCTCACCACACGGACTCCCCATGAGTATCGCTCTTGTCCTGAAACACTGGAGATCAATCCCTCTCTATAGAACACTCTGGGGCCTATTTTATCCCTCGTCTAGAACGCTGGGGAATATCTCACTCTGCGAATCATTCTGGAGCCTCCATACTCACGATCGTTCTTGGTTCATCATATCTCCTTCTAGTGCCCGAGTCAAGTTCTAAGCACATCTTCCAGCTCTCGGTTTGTACTTCTGGAGGATCGGTGACCACTCCCTCCTTAGAAGGAAGCGAGGCTTTCCAAGGAGAAGGCAAATATTTAAGCCTTATGCCTTATCCCAAATACTTAATAAAATACGCATAAGACAAGAGACGACCAAATGCCCCAACTTTCATGCTTTATAATAGACATAATATCATGCTACAGATCATAGTACAAGTTCATCATCCATAACTTGCCAAAATGCAACCATCAAAACATTTTACTATTTCTCGACTATGATAGCCCTCATTATTACATACTTCTTCCCGGTTAAACTGAGGTTCGTCCCTGATGAACATGCTTCTTCCCTTTATTGGTCACCTTTAGTAACTGGTCATTGGGGTTCCCTTGCAGTCGTGGACAATCTGATTTCTTGTGCCCGGCTTCTCCACAATTGTAGCAAGTGCTTGTCTTGGCTCTTTTCGGGCATTGACTCTTGAAATGACCTGGTTCCTTACAAAAGTAACACACCACCGTCTGGTTGGTCCCCTTGCTGGTGTTAAGCTTTCTGGACTTGTGAGTTGCGTCCCGCTTGTCTTGGTCATTGGTGAGAATGTGTTTCTTCTTCTTCTTCGTCTCGGCCTTGCCTTGACTCCGCCTCATGTCCATTTCTGTCACCGCAGCTCGCTTTACTAGCTTGTCGAATCGGCGGATACCTAATGGAACCATCCTCGACCTCAGTCCAGGCCTGAGCCCTTGCTCAAATCTTTGGGCTTTCTTCGCTTCTTCCTGGACCATCTCAGGTGCATACCGTGATAGCTGAGAAAATTTTGTCTCATATTCTCTGACAGACATATTTTCCTGCTTCAAATTGTGGAACTCCATCGCCTTTTCTTCTTGCACATCCGTGGAAAAATAGTGCTGTCGGAATTCCTCAAGGAAATTCTCCGACGTGATTTGACCTCCCCCAAGACCACGCTTTACGGACTGCCACCAAACTCCGGCATCCTTCTCTAGCAATATTGTGGCCAAACGAACCTTGCTGTCTTCTGGAGTTACCAGTACTTCAAACACCGTTTCTACTTGACGTATCCAGTCGTCAGCAGCTGTGGGGTCGACCTGTCCTTCGAAAACTAGCGGTTTCATCTTCTTGAACGATTCCACCATCTTTATCGGGTCTGCTGGGGTAGCGACTCCTGGTGTTCCCTGTGGCGGTGCTTGGTTTCTACTAGCTTCAACAAATGCTCCCATCATTTAGTATACACGGGTAAACTCAGCTTCAATATTGAAGTTTGTGCCGTTGGTCCTACTGCCTTCGCCCTCAGCCATTCTACGGTAGTTGTTTCTGATTCTTCTAGACACCCTTCAAGGAAAGAAAACACGCAGGGTTAGTTCTGGAGGTAGGAAAGATCACAAACATACGGGAAAAGTGAAATAATCATGGTTTTGACCTTCCTACAATCCAACTAAACCCAGCTATTTGGCATTTTAAGTCAAATTTTCTACTGTGTTAGATTACAATTTGAAGTCAACTATGATACCAACTGTAACGCCCCGGATCTCCAATACCGGACATCCGTGACACAACCAGAATCATTGCCTTCAAATGCATCTCAACACAGTAAATAATGCGGAAATTTAAACACTTTTATTGCCATTGGAGTTATTATATCAATAATTACAATATCAACAGTCCTTGAACAAGGAATACAAATTACATAACTTATTACAACTGATCGCAAGGAATATTCAGGCTCCTCTGGCAACGCTGTCAGTTGTCTTCCAGATCAGCAGTCGATTGGTCATTGCTGAGAAGTCTGCTGAGTGGTCTATCTGCTTTCCTAGAACTTGTCCCTCGGCTTGAACCTTTTGCTACGCGACTCTGATATTTCTACACCCATTCGAATGGTAGGCACGTATACTGTCATCTCTCCTTGGGTGCCCTGCTGATCTTGGAATCTCCTGTACTTGTGACCTGATATTCATGTACCTAAAATGTGGGGTACGTCAGTAATTCTACTGACGCAATGCTGATAAGGAAACAGCGATCTCCAAACTGGCAACCACAAACCATTTGAATGAAAAGGAAAACGTGCATCCTAATTTTCTGGTGTTCGTGTATGCCATGGTCTAACAACTAATGCACTGATCACCTGCCTTATTGTAATACAAGCAACCTTGGAACTCTGGATACGCATGCATCCCATACTACATACGTTCCAGGCCAAACATGACATGGTCTAGTCTAATACACGAAATAAGAATGCACACGATGTACTTACTCTAATGCGATTCGTTGGGAACGCATGCATCCCATACTGCATACTTTTCCAAAATCAACTTCGATGGAAATGTATGCATCCCATACTACATACTTTCCAAAGAGTTCGTTTTCCTGAATATAGGGTTCAGTCCCTCGCCATGCAATGCATTCTAAATTGGTCCACTTCCTGTTCCTGATAGTATGACATGGTTGAGGAGATAAATAACATAAATGCTTCGGGGCGCTGCCCGTTGTCACCAATCATCATTGCCTCAAACCCTCCTTGAAAGCCGCGACGAACTTAAGATATGCGGTCCCACCGCTCTGCAGTCAACGGTCCCACCGTTCTACAGTTAACAGCCATGACGAACTTAAAGATATACCGCAGCATACCTATAGCGTCGTATCCCATACGACCGGTTCGTGTCCACTAGCATGTGCCCGGGTCCCATCCGTCCTTACCACGGTACCTCAGGACTCAACAGTGCAAGATACGCGCAGCAACACGTATCCCTAACGACAGGAATAGACCACCCCATAGTATCGCCACCTACCGCTAATCCTCAGAACGAGCTGGATTATAGGGGATTACCCCTAACACCAATTCGGTCTTCGAGCAAAAATAAAGAAAACCTAATCAATGCAGTTACTGAAAACAAGTTGTTACCCAGATCACACCCAGTATCGATCAATAATGTCGAGCCTGTCCAGTCTGTCAACGAATAATCATCACAGGAATCACCTCCACTGATTTCCAATACCTTCACTGGTCAGCGACCAAATAATCCCGGCCCGTGACCCTCAGCGAGTAGTCCAACGGCGCCCAAGAATGCAATACAATTCAAATGAAGGTAAACACACACATAACCATCAATTCCTGACCATTTGACAGACTCAAGCATTGAGACACCAAACATAATCGACCAGAGCTATATCTCAACTCACTCATGTCCACCATGAGTATTAAGCACAGGAACTTATCCAGGTTCAAAATGAATTTCTAAAACATCATTAGAACCCGATAGCTCATGATCACCCTATACCGAGGGTTCCTCATCAATTGTCCGATAAAATAATTCAAGAAATAGCAGTAGCTGTAACCCAAGCTACGCTCATCGGAATTTAACACAATCAGACTTCTAGAAGGGTAGGGAGATCAATTGCAATCTCCCAGTGGGCGACTCTCTCAAATATTTAAGAGCTCAAGTCCCCAAGCTAACTTAATCTTGAAGTCAATCTCAACAACAGGGTGCCAAACTTTTAACAACCACAACTGCCAACACACAGCTCGGACTTTTTTGACACCATCCATTCTGAATCTCTAAGACTCTGGTCTACAACTCTCCAGCTAACCATTTCCTTAACGAGGCCGAATCTATCCCATCTTCGGAAAATCATAACTTCCAACCCTTAACCAAGAATTACAAAATTACAATTGGGTTAGGAAGCTATGATTCCCTGCTGCAAATCTCTAGTTGGCTAGTCGCCCAAATTTTTAACAGATAATTCTAGAACTATCCATCTCCACGGACTAGACAACCTGCATTAGGCTGAACATAGCCTATTTCGAAATTCGGAAATAAATCAACCTTGAGTCTAATGCTCATGAAATTTGAGATTCTCAATCTCCACGTATACCATTTCATCGTGTCCAAAATTTAAATTCAAATTCATTTCACACAAAGATCTACGACTCCTCAAACACGGCTACATTTCAGCTGTTCTGTTTCAGCAGAGTATTCACTGCCCCTCCCTAATTACCTTTGAAACCTCATCAAATGACTTCTAAAAATTCTAAAATTTGAGATTCATCAAATAGACTCATACCCCGAGCTACTCCCAAAATTTCGTAGCAAAAAAATAAACGTACACGAAGTTACGGCTTTTTGAACTTCAGCCCAAGGCGCAGTCACCTTCAGCCGACACCTACGGACCAGTCGCATTCTTCTATTTTTTCGGGGCACCAAACGACCTCGGAAAATTACGAAATTTAATACTATGATTTTAGACACATACATGAGCGTCCACACAAAAAGTTTCAGCACAAAATGCCCTGTCATTTCTGAGATATAAAATCGGAAACACCCCCAAAAATCATTACAGCCAGCAGCCATTATGGCTGCTTACTGTCCAGACTTGGACCCACTGTTCGGGCTACTAAAATGCATCCAAAAATTATGGAAAAAATCATGGATACTCTAAATACATAGAGGAACAATACCCCAGAATTTTAGCCCAAGATTCCAAACCGTTTGGGTGTAAAAAATTTCCCTATATACCCTCACAATCATGCTACTTAACCAAAACTCAAAAGAGTAATTCTCTACCATACAATTTATTCTTCCCTAGTACTTCTCATACTCAAACATGGTAACCAAATCATGTCTACCACTACTACACATCCATTCATACCAAAATAAAAATAAATACAAAGAGTTCAAAAGATCACCCACTTGAAGTTGCAAGAACACCCCTTGTAGGCTTAGCTTGCTTTTCTCTTTTCCTTGCTCCTTGCTTGCTTGTGTACCTTAGCCAACACCTTCTCCTACACTTCTTCTTCTCCTTCTATATTACTCCTTTTCTTATAGACTTCTTCCTTTCCTACATACATATATATATATATATATATTTTTTTTTTTTGAACAAGGAGGAATGGAGAAGCTTATGAGGAGAATGAAATGGGGTTGAAAAATGGAGTGAGGTGAGAATGGGAGGGGTTATAAGGGCCAGCCAAGGAGGGGTGGGTGTGGGGTGGATGGGGGTGAGGTGTATGGATGAGATGGTGAGTAGAATGGGTGAAAGAATGAAGGGAAGATTGGGTGCCAACACATCAAGCAAGGAAGCTTCTTGGAAACTTCCTTGAAGCTTCCTAGGAAATTTCCTATCTAAGGTCAACTCTTCACATGGTGAATTAATCCCACCATTGGATCTCATCAAGATCCAAGCCATGATGTGATGCTAGGATTCCTAACCCTAGGTTAGGTCAAGGAACCCTAGGTCACCATATTCCTATTCTAACCCTAGTGCACAAACTCATACCACATTCACATTCAATTCAAGCACTAGCTTAATCGAAATAACCAATACATGTAAATTAAAATCCTATAAAAATACATGTTTTATAGAAATTATAATTTTCTCCCAAAAATTATCTGGTCAAAACAATCGGGACAAAACTACAGTTTAATCGAGACGATATTCCGAGTTTACCTTATCAAATTCAGAACAACTCATGTGTCGGAAATCTCCCAATTTAACTGATAATTTCCTCGAAAAATATGTAATCGTGTGCAATACTCATACGTGCACAGATTACAGTGCAAAAATAGCCATATGCGATTTTGCGGGGTATTACATTAAGATAGTTTTTTTTTATATTTCGGATTCCACTCTCTGCCAGTCAATTCAGATATGTGTCCCTTTTTATTTTTCAAGTCACGAATATACATGTCTCCCTTTATGAACTCTCCTAAGGTCAGGCCATCACGATCATAAATTTGAAAGCGATATATGATCGCTAGTCAGTAATGTCTATAATTTCAAAGTCCAGTTAATGTTTCAAAAGAATGAGATCTTAGAATATGAAAACACTTAGCTTGTGCTGAACCCGTTATGCATAGAAATCGGTCAACTGTTGGGCTCCAGCTTAAGCTCCAGACCTGATGCCCTTCAAACGGTTCCAGCTATCTGAAGGATTGTAGCTTGGATGACATACCTTGAAAGTCATACATCCGGACAGTGTAATCGTAACTACCAGATAGGACTCGTGACCCAGAGTGGTCGCAAGGGCAGAGACAACCTACACGAAATGACTGTATATAACCGTACGCATCCTCTTAGTAATACGAAGAGTTTAAGGTGAAACATACATCTGAGTAACCACCAGAAAACAATGCAAAAAAGAAATCTGCCCTTTTGATTGATTAGTTGAAGCTTCAAAGTTCCTTTCCCTATTTTATTATACTAGCATTTCGGTAATTTGCAAAAAGTTGAATACACTTTCCTTATTTCTCGTAGAAGTGCATCGGTCATTAAGAAAATCACAACAAAATTAGTGATTGTGCATTTCAGATCTTTACATGTTTCTTAGATCTCTACACTTGAAATATTAAATATGACCTTAAGACATCCACTTGAAATATTAAATTTGCATGAATTGCATTCATACCCAATGTTTAAAGTGAAATTTTAAACTAAGCTCATTAAAATTTCAAATTGCCAAAAATAATTTGCCCGTGGGCATGTGCCTAATGTATTAATGATTTATTTTGGTCCAATTTTTAAGAATATTAATGAGGTTTTAGAATAATCTACAGTTCATTTTCGGAAGAAAATTTTAAATTTACTGAAAATTGCTACATAAGTTCATGATGAAAATTCAATCTCTTCAACAAATGCAATACATATTAAAACTTGCTTTGATTACCTTGAGGGACCATTCTTCAAATTCATGCCAAGGGATATTTTCAAGGTTGTTATCTGCGATGCACTACACCAGCAGAAGGAAAATAGATTTACTTTGCACAGAGATTTACTTTATTTCTAAATACATCAAGTTGCTAAACTTACACTGGGAAGAGTCTCACCCTGTAGGCCATTGGGAGAGGGAAAAACCTCCTTATCTAAAGAAAATACTTTACTGACAACCTGCTTTTAAACAATAGAATACTTAATAAAAGGAGATAAATAATTACATTGCACAAAACATTTGTTGCGGATTTAGTACTTCTATAGCATTTCTCACTTTCTTTTCAGATATTTTCAGATATACTGTGATATTCTACAGGTACACAGAAATTAAGTCATTTATTTAGAAGTCGTTAAAGGAACAAAAATTTAATTTGAAGAAAGAGAACAAATTGGATATATAAAATTGCATAAAATCGTTCTTTTGAGGGGAAACAACATAAAATCTCTATGAACCATTATGATATGAATCCAAACAGCATAAAAATTAGTGCAGTATAGCCGGAGCATAAACGATATGAATCCACCCCTCTATGGAACCAAAGTATCACTTACTTTTTGGTGTTAATATCTAAAGTCCATATACAATTTTTGGAAACAAATCAGGGTTGTCTCATTCTTATATTATGTTATATCAGTATTAGAAATTCAGTAAATTCTTGTGGAATAGTCTCTAGTTACTTTTATTAGAGCTGTTGTATGCATTTCCGTGTCATTCGATGGCATTTGGGTAAACTTATTAAAATTAGTTGGCTCTGTTCCCACTCTCATGCTTTTCCCACCTTCACTATTCAGTGTTCCTATATTAGCCATGAAATTCAAAAGAAAAATACCTGACAGCTTTCAGCATTCAAGCCTCTTAATTGCTTATCAGGATAGTTATCCTGCTATAGTGTCTCCGGATAGTTTCAAGCCTAGCTGGTGGCAGGAGAACATCTTAATAACTGATCTTTATCCTTGATGCTCAAACTCCGAACATCAGTTTAACTTTTAGTAGAGAATCAAACTTCTCAATTGTAATCCATTACCTCTTTTATACTATTATCTTAACACATTTGTAGATTACTTGGTTATGTTTCATCCAATCTCAGCTCTCTAATTTTGTCTAATGCAAATCTCCATATAATTTTTCCTCTCAAAATTTCAAGGGTATATTCATCATTCTTTCCCCCTAAAATTAAACCCTTTTTTTCTGCCTTTCATTTTAAGGATTAATTGGGTTAAGAAGAAAAAAAGGATTGCGAACTTTGGGCACAAAAAAGGAAATTTTGATCATATATTCAAATATTAATTGAGAATTGGTGTGAAGAGGGAAAAAAAAGGAAATTTGAAAGCATACCTGAGATGGTGAAATCAGAGACGGTGAGGGGTTCGGTGGTTGGATGGGGTCGCAGTGGAGCGGTGTCGGGGTTGGCGCTGGAGGTTGGGGGGGCGCTGAAGGTTGGTTGGATGGGGTCGGGGTTGCCACTGGATGGGGTCGCAAACAGGGAGGGATGAGAGTGGAAGGGAGGAGCAGGGGGTTTGCTGGAGGTTGGGGGGGCGCTGAAGAGGCACCAGAGGTGGCTTGGAAGAGAGAGAGGGAGACAGTGAGAGAGTGGGGAAAGAGAGAGCAGTAAGAGAGAGGGAGACAGTGAGAAAGAGAGACAGATGAGAGAGACGGAGTGAGAAAGAGAGAGAGTAGGGGGGTATTTTGGGAAAAAGAGAGAGAGAGTGTGTGGGTTTTGAAATTTTGGGCGGGAAAATATATTTTGTGAGGTTAGATCTGGGCCATTAATTTTGGGGAGATTGAATGAGAGCCACTTGATAGCTTTCTTTGTAATTTATTTTATATATATATATATATATATATATATATATATATATATATAATTCTGACATTGTTTGACATCGACTCTAAGACCTCCTTTATATTAGTTATGAATGTGCATTGCACGTATTTGTTGGATTACAATGCATGTGTTTCTTTGGTTACAAATGAAGTTTGTTTGGTGATAAATTTTTCCATTAAAATAGTAGAGATAGATATTAGTTTTTTCATCTTTACTACCAAAAATAGTGTGTGGAGCAGCCGTAATGTGTGTGAAATTCCATCTCTTCCACATTTCACATTGCATTTTATAATTATTTAATCTCAACTCTCATTGCGTAATGAAATATCATTATCAAATTGGATTGAATGCAAAAGGAGAACATCTGTATTGGGTGGACTTGGTTATGGAGTCTGGAACCAATCATTGGCAGGTTGAATAAATATGTATCTTCTGGTAGCATGAGCAGGACTATGTACTATTATATTTCAGTCACTGGTTGCATTTAGGTTTGCATGTTTTACGTCTTTAGCTGAATATCTGAGAGAGAACTTGAGGTGGTTGAAAATTACCCAAATTCAAAATCATTATTCAAAGAGAAATCAAAGAGGAGAGAAAAGAGGGCTACGGTAGTTTTTACTGTACAAATTGGAAAATAATAAAGCCTTAAGGGCAAAAAATAGGTAAAAGACTAAACTAGCCTTACAAACAGATATAATTAATCTATTACCCCCCCTCAAATTCACGATGCAGCTGCAATAAGTATTGAGCGTTTGCCTTATAGAGAACAAAAATGCGAAATAGTATGTGACTTGATGAAGAAGTCTGCAATCTACAAGGAGGAACAAAAGACAAAGTAATGGTGTCATGCTTGAGGTGGTGATGAGTAAAATGACAATCAGTCTCATGTGCTTGGTGTGTTCAAGAAAATTTGACTTGTGAGAAATCTGAATAGCACTACGTTTGTCATAATACATAGGCGAGTGTGATGAGAAAGAACAACACTCATATTGCAGGTAACCAACGTAACCAGACAATCTCCTTGTAACACCCTGAATTTCATTTACATGTAATTCGTACTACATCAGGATCTTTTACTTCATTTCGTACAATTTTACAAGGAAATTAAAACTTTTTATTACGGAACAATGCTTATTACAGAATTATACAGCAAAAGTTAATTAAAATACAACATGAAATACAACTTTAATATCAACAGCTTTAATCATGAATATAATTTTTATCATCAACCATCTTTAAGTTCTTGCCAATCCAATCCAAGCCCTGCACTGAAAATCTGTGGGCACGTCAGTTGCTTACAGCCGATACAATATTATAAAACAGCGATCCTCACTATGCCGTAATATAATGATTCTCTTACTTTAATAACCACACACTTGAATGCATAAAAAAGTGTAAAAAGTGACTATCTTAAACATGTCAGTGTATGATATGACTTAATGCCTAATGCAGGTGTTATACTACAATGACATTAATACATACTTGTTCGGATTCTATGCACCCCATCCTACATAGGTCCGAGGGCAAGCACCTACGTACTCCATATTAAAGGGTTTAATCCCTCTCTATGAATTACTACTACGGTGACTAGTGTATGTTTTAGATATCCTGTGAGTATCTAGTACCACCCCGATAATTCTTGAGTATCGCACTCCCACTTCAAGTGATTTTAGACACACTACCTCACACCCAGTAATTCTGGAGGAGAATACCCACACCGCAAACTATGATCCTGATAATTCTTGAGAGTCGTATTCCCATCGCGAGTGATTTACGGCCATCATGCCTCACATCCCGATAACTGGAGATGAACCCCACACCGCATTGCCATCGGTACCTCATCACATAAATACCCCATGAGCATCTCCTCGATCCCAGTAATTCTGAAGGATATCTCCCACCGCGAGCCTTAACCCCAGACACCTCCCACTGTGCTATCTAGGTCCTCATACTCATGTTTGCCCATACTTCATCACATTTCCCCTTACTTCTTGTCCTTAAGTTTTAGTTTTAAATCATCATAACCTAGAGCTAGCTTACCCTACCGGACTTAAATCACACGAGAAAAACTCACTCCAAAATGGCTGTAACACCCTGAATTCCAAATAAGGTTGAATTCAAAGTTCCACAGGATCTTTACACTTCACTTTGTACTGATGGAACAACAATGATTCCCAGGACTACGGATTGGTGTGCGTATCGATCATAAAGGCTAAACAGATTTAATACGTGATCTAACCCTTTATAACGGAATCTAGGGTTCACGAATTATACCTGCGATGAGAACAAGACGATGGTTTGTAGCAACTTCGAGCCGTCTGCGACCCCAAGATCTTCTGCACGTATTCCTTCCTCGGGTTGGACGTCGTGTGGGCGACGATCTCCCAACCTTTCTTCTCCTTGGCTGACCTCTCTTTCTCCCCTTACGTGAATCACGAATTTGGAGAAAAATCTTATATCTCTGATTATTAATGACGGCCAGAGAATAGAGGATATATATAAGGCTACGGCAGGGACCATGAGGAGAAATTAGGGTTAGGTCTCCTAACGAATCTGGGTATCCCGTGTTCAGCCCGAACACACAACCCAGGCCCATTAACAATAGCTCGGTCCACTAAGGAGCTATTGTTGCACTACCTTCCTAATCCCAAATTATATTTATGGGCTCCTTTTATTATATGCTCGTTGAGCTCCCTATGTTAAGATATCGAATGTCCGTCGATCAAATTAAGTTCCTGACAACTATATTTGTCACGCCCCGCTTTCCACTATACGGAAATACAGGCACGCAACTGAGGCCCAGCGAATGATATACATTATCCATAAGCTGTACAATTATAAGCTCAACAAGATCTTTATAACACATTCACGCAAGCAAATATAATAATCACATGAGATGAAAATAAAATAACCATCATCCAAGTAATACATCAACATTGGGTCAAAATGTCCGGGAATACAAGGTGCCATAATTAAAATAATATGATAAGCAGTTCGCTATAACAACTAGATAAAATAGCGACTGAAAGAAAAACAACATGAAGTAGCAACAAAGCAACAACGATCATCTAGAGAGTCTGCTCATCTGGTCCATCAGTACCTGTATAATTATTAACTCAAAGAAAAATAGAAAAGTTCCCGTTAGAGCAAGTTTCGGGCAGCAAGTAGCAACAAGCAGAAAAAGGGATAATATAACAAGATATAATATGGAAGAAACAAGAAGTAGAAGTACAAATACAATATGGAAGTAAGCAAGGAACTGGGACAATATGATCATGTAAGTAATAATGGTAACTAGTGTATTCTAGACTTCAACATATAAGCAATTGATAACCTAGGCTCAGTTAATCGATAATCATGTAATCAAGGATCGAGAGTCATGTAATCAAGAGTAATGTAACGAGAGTCTTGTAATCAAGAGTCATGTAATCAAGAATCATGTAATCAAGAGTCATGCTTAGTGGAAATCTTAAGTTTATCTGTGTTATTAACTTATCTAATGCACGCAATCCTGTGTCCCATACCACAAGTTCGGTGCATATCAATCATGTGACGTTTAGACTTAAGTAGTGAATTCTATAGGATCATGTACTCGGGTCTTCCAGTGATAGTATCAAGACATGTAATCATGAATCATGTAATCGAGAATTATGTAATCAAGAATTGTGTAATCAAGAATCAAGAATCAAGAATCAAGAGTCACTATTTCGGAAAACACGGGCCCCCTTCCGAGTATACTCCCCTATATTGTCCACTATTAAGTCGTACCCTTATAACCCCGGCTTGTTATTCTTTTATAATTAATTATGAACATGCAATTGGTACGACTAGTGGAACAGTGTAATCAAATAGTTTAGTCAAGGAAAATATCAAGGGCAGTAATCATGGATATGAGATATAACGGGTACATGTATCGAGAGTAGTTATTATTAATTATCAAGTGGTATAAAATGCATTCTATCAACCTATTATATATATGCAAGTTATTATTACAAGAACAATAATACACTCAGTTTATTAAATATGAAAAATAACGGGTTTATATGCAAAAATGTATAGATGAATTTTTAGACAACTTGACATATCTGCATTCAAATTCACTTTTCCGTTGTTACAGAAAAGCAAATCCAATTCCGTCAGAGATTCTAGAAAGTAGACTCTCTTCCGGTTCCAATGCATATTAACACGATACATTCTAAAGACAGTAGCGATGCGTACAAATTTATTCTTTGCTGGTTTCGATGTTTCGCGCGCATTATGAAAATTCGGAGTCACAATACTAAAACTGCGATATCTCACAATCTATACATCGGATTGAGAAACTGTAGGATGTTTCGGATATCTAGACTCGAAGGGCTACGATTTTCATGTAGAAAGTTTTTCGATCCAGTATCGGAAACATGGTCGAATGCTCAGTACGAGATGCCGGTTAGTAATCCCGTGCAGGTTCTGAAATTCACAATATGACAGTACTAAAATCGCGATATCTCACAATCTATACATCCGATTAAGAAACCGTCAGATGTTCTGGATTCGGGACTCGATGGGATACGATTTCCACGTAGAAAATCTTCAATCCAGTATTGGAAACATGGTTGAATTCTCAGTGCAGGGTCAAGAAATTTTAGAGATAGTAAGGTTGAATATTCGATATTCGATAACACGATTCGAAATGTATTAACGGTTCACTCTTGAGTTGATATAGCATGAAACAAGTGACTAGAACAGAGTTTGACAATAAATATGATGATAACTAGACTACTTGCCACGAGTCAAAGGAAAATGCTTGTACGAGAACAAAAAGAGTGTACAAGGTAATTACCTTATAACGTGACGATTTCAGTGGTAGTGTTAACCACTGAAAGAAGCGACGTCGGCAACGGACGGCGGCACAACGGCGGTAAGAATGGCGGCAAGACGGTAGCTAACGGTAGCAACGGTGAGCGACGACAACAACAAGGTGGCGCGGCGTCCGGTTATTTTTCGGGGTTCACGGGATTGTAGAAGCGGAGTCGTTGGCTCGAAGGTGGAATGTGAAGTGGAGCTTGGGCGTTGCTTGCTCTCGGGCGTGAAGGAGGCAGAGGAAGAGAAGAAGGGAAAATGAAGAAGAATGGGATGTAGAGAGTGAGGTGTGTGTGTGTATATATAGAAGGGAAGGGAGGTGTGAATGCATGCATGTATGCATGCATGAGATGGGGTGTAGAAAAATCATGTGCAGGGGTGTAGAAAATCAAGGGATAGGAGTGCTGCATGTGGTGGTGTAGAAAAATGGGAGTGTAGGGTGAAAAATGAGAACAAGGTGTGGAAAAATTAGGGGAGAAAGAGATGGGGTGTTGAAAAATGTGGTGGAGGTGTAGAAAAATCAAAGGGGGGTGTAGAAAAATATGATGGAGGTGTAGAAAAATGTGGTGGAGTGTTGACGGATTGGAGAGGATTAGGAGTAGTAGGGTGGTGGAAAATAAGGTGTAGGGTTAGGCAGGATTAGGATTAGGATTAGTGTTAGGATTAGGATTAATGACGGTTTAAAATTTGTATTTAAACTCTAATCGAAAAATCACAAAATTATAGAATTGATCAGAAAAATATTCTGGCTTTAGATAAAGAGTCCAAAGAGAAAAATAAAACTGATCTGAAAATTGAAGTACAAAAATTTACGTAGTAAAATACGTACTACTGGAACAGGGAGTTACAATCCTACCCACCTTAAAAAAAAATTTCGTCCTCGAAATTTACTTAGGCGGGATATAGGATAGAAAAGCAAGACACCTACTCGAATATATGGGGGTACTTCTTCTGGATTTCTTCCTCGAGCTCCCATGTCGACTCTCCTGGCGAGTGAGGATTCCAAGAGACTCGTACAAGCTTGATGACTTTATTCTTCAGCACTTTCTCACGCCTGTCCAAGATAGAAATTGGCTGAGCTTCACATGATAAGTCTGGACGTACAGATAACTCTGAGTAGTCGACGATATGGTTGACATCTCTGATGTACTTCCTGAGTTGGGAAACATGGAATACGTCATGAACTCCTGATAACACCGGTGGTAGCGCGAGCCTGTAAGCGACCTTGTCCACTCGTTCAACAATATCGAATGGGCCGATGAATCGGGGACTAAGCTTGCCTCCGCCTCCGAAACGGATGATGCCCCTTGATGGTGATACTTTGAGGAACACATGATCACTTGCCTCAAACTCCAAGGGTCTGCGGTGAGTGTCCGCCCATTTCCTTTGCTTGTCTTGTGCTGCCCTCAGGTGTTTCCTGATCTGAGACACTGCATCCACTGACTTCGTAATCAACTCTGGTCCCAAAAGTTTCCTTTCGCCGATGTCATCCCAACAGACTGGTGATCTACACTTACGACCGTAGAGTGCCTCGAATGGTGCCGCCTTGAGGCTTGCCTGGTAACTGTTATTGTACGAGAATTCAACTAAGTGCAGATGATCTTCCCAAGAACCTCCAAATTGAAGAACACAAGACCGCAACATGTCTTCCAGAGTCTGAATCGTCCTTTCAGACTGTCCATCCGTCTGAGGGTGGAATGCTGTACTATAATTCAACATGCTTCCCAGACTTCTCTGAAGGCTCTCCCAAAATTGGGACATGAACCTCGTATCTCTATCCGACACAATACTGACGGGAACTCCATGCAACCGTACAATCTCCTGTATGTACTTCTCGGCCAGACTTTCTGTGGACTGACCCACTCTGAAAGGTATGAAGTGGGCGCTCTTCGTCAAACGATCAACGATCACCCAAATCGCATTATGACCCTTGGGACTCCTCGGAAGCGCTGTCACGAAGTCCATGGTGATGTTCTCCCATTTCCACTCCGGGATTGGAAGAGGCTGTAACAGTCCAGCGGTCCTTTGATGCTCTGCTTTCACTTGCTGGCAAATCAGACACTGTGATACAAACTTCGCCACTGCTCTCTTCATGCCGTGCCACCAAAAATGTTGCCTCAGATCTCTGTACATCTTTGTGCCTCCAGGATGAATGGAATAGGGTGAATGGTGGGCTTCTGCAAGCAATTCTTGTCTGACTTCTCCCTTAGGTACACACAATCGTGCTCCGAAGCGAAGTGATCCATCTGCATGAATAATCAAGTCGGTTCTCGAGCCTGCCTCGACTTAACTTCTGAACTTCTGCAACTGCTCATCACTTGCTTGGGCTTCTTTGATCTGCTCCACCAATGAAGACTGTAACTGTAACATCATCAACTTTTGTGTTGAACCTGGAAAAATCACTTCCAAGTTCAGTCTCCTCATTTCTTCCAATAATATCTTCTGCTCAGTGAGAAACATAGCTGCTGGTCTCCTACTCAGGGCGTCTGGTAACGTGTTCACTTTACCCGGGTGATATTGTAGGTTGATGTCATAGTCTGCCATGAATTCCAGCCATCTCCTCTGCCTCATGTTTAACTCCTTCTGCGTGAATACATACTTGAGGCTCTTATGGTCAGTAAAGATTTCAACTCTATCACCGAGCAAGTAGTGCCTCCATAGCTTCAAAGCAAAAATCACAGATGCGAGCTCTAGATCATGAGTAGGGTAGTTCTGCTCGTGAGGCCTCAATTGTCCGGATGCGTAAGCAACAACTTTGCCTTGCTGCTTCAGTACCGCTCCCAAGCCTTTACCAGATGCATCACAGTAAATCACGAATCCTCCTGAACCATCTGGTACAGTTAACACAGGTGCTGATGTCAGTCGATCTTTCAACTCCTCGAAGGCCTGACCACACGCATCATCCCATACGAACTTCTGATCCTTCCTCGTCAGTTTTTTTAGTGGTCCAGCAATCCTTGAGAAGTCCTGAACAAACTTCCGATAATAGCCTGCTGGTCCGAGAAAACTACGAACTTCTGACACTGACTTGGGTACTGGCCAATCCTTGACAGCAGCAACTTTCTCTGGGTCTACTGAAACTCCAGCTCCTGAGATGATGTGGCCTAAAAATACAACACGATCTAGCCAAAAATCGCATTTACTTAGCTTCCCAAAAAGTCGATTCTCCCTCAATGTCTGTAGAATGATCCTCAGATGCTTAGCGTGTTCCTCCTCATTCCGATAATACACCAGGATGTCATCGATGAATACTACTACGTACTTGTCCAAAAATGGTGGAAACACCATGTTCATCAGACTCATAAAAACAGCTTGTGCATTGGTAACTTCGAATGGCATTACAAGGAATTCATAATGACCATATCGAGTTTGAAATGTAGTCTTCTCAATATCCCTGGTCTTCACCCTAACTTGATGGTATCCCGAACGAAGATCCAACTTTGAGAAAATAAAAGCACCTCCAAGTTGATCAAATAGGTCGTCAATCCTTGGTAGTGGGTACCGGTTCTTCACAGTCACGTTGTTTAGTTCCCGATAATCGATGCAGAGCCTACGACTTCCATCCTTCTTCTTAACAAACAATACAGGAGCTCCCCAAGGTGAAACACTCGGCCTGATAAATCCCTTATCTAGTAATTCTTGAACTTGCACCTTCAGGTCGGCCAATTCCACGGGTGCCATCCTGTAGGGACTTTTCGATATTGGTGTTGTACCTGGTTGGATCTCGATACTAAACTCCACATTGCGGTCTGGTGGCAACCCAGGAAATTCATCAGGAAAGATATCTAGAAAATCCCGTACGATCAAAGGTGCCACTTCGCCATCAGTGCACATTGATTTTAGCATTCCAGCCTCCTTGACACGCCCAAACGGTGTATCGCCAGCATGGAACTCGAATTCCTGGCGACCTGGAATTCGGAACACCACCTTCTTCTTTCGACAGTCAATTACGGCATGAGTAGCTCCCAACCAATCCATTCCAAGTATGACATCAAACCCTGAGTTGTTGATGACGATAAGGTTTGCCTTAAAATCCATACTATGGATTAGTAAGGGACTTTGCTTGCATTCTTTAGAACAAACAATGACACCTGCTCCCGTGGTAATATTCCAAGCAACTGGCATATCATCACAGGGCAAATGATGTCGACCGACGAATCGAGCAGAAATAAAAGAATGGGTAGCACCGGAATCAAAGAGAACATGGGTAGGAAAGGAGTGAACTAGGATGATACCTAATAATGAGATAAAGAATAAAGAAGAATGCAAAATGAAAGAAAATGTAAGAACCGAATATGACTCAAACGTAAGAATACCTGCAACTACTCCTTCGGCAGTCTCTGCCTCTTCTGCCGTCAGATTGTAGGCCTGACCACGTCCTCCAGTCTGGCCTCCCCTAGGAGCTATGTTCCTCTGATCATAAACTTGCCTCTGTGGTGGAGCGGTGGCCTGCCCAGACTACGAGCTGGTGGTCCCTGTTGTGTGGATCCTCCAGCTGGTGTACCATACCTGTTCCTCGGACAATCTCGGAGCATGTGGTCGCTTGCTCCGCATGCAAGGCACAGGTGGTTAGCAGCCCTACAGTCCCTTCGTACATGGCCAATCTTGTGGCAATAGTCACACTCTAGGTTCTTCTTCATAGCAACAGGTGAGTAGGGTAGGGTTCTAATCATTGGGGTCTGGACTGGCCTTCGTATCGGTCATCCTGATGGTCTCATGACGGCGACAGGGTGTACTGCCCGCTGAGCGGCATTCCTCCTCCGGTAGGTTTGTTCCTGAATCCTTGCTGCATCAAGCACAGCAGCATAGGTACGGTGCTGGTGGGCGGCTATACGATCCTGAATATCATAGTCCAAGCCCAACAAGAATCGTCGGGCCTTATCCTCATCATTTTCTACCATGGCTGATGCAAAACGACTCAGCCGAGTGAACTCTGTGGCATATTCATCAACTGACCACTTTCCTTGGGTTAGAGAAATGAACTGACGCTCCATCTCCACTTTCGTACCGCTAGGGAAGAACTCAGTTAAAAAGCTTTCGGCGAAGGTGGCCCAAGCGATAGGCTTCGCTAATCTTTCGATCTCCGCCTTCCACCAGATGTGGGCAATGTCTGCCAGCTGAATGGTGACTACATCCACACGGCCCACATCAGATATTCGTGCGGCCTGTAGCAACTGCTCAGTTCTAATTAACCACTGCTCAGCTTCCAGTGGTGACTCAGTTCCTGCAAACTTTTCCGGACGCAATCTCATGAAATCTGACACGGTGCCAGGCCTTGGCGGTAATGCTCCTAGGATTGGTCCACCTCGGTTGGCAGCTTCTTGGGCTAGTTCCAAACTGCCTCTCATCAACTGGTTTTGTTCCTGCTGTAGCTCCATCATTCGCTGCATTGCTCGCAGAACTGCGGCGTTCTCCGACGGTGCATCTCTGGGTTGTGAAGTTGAAGATCCGCCGCGAACCATATTCTGCAAAATCGAGTAAGGTCAATATCTTGGTTATTTAAATGTTCATGTGATCAATGCGGTGTGTATATTGTTGAGCTTAGCATGGTTCAAGCCTAGGCTCTGATACCACTAAAAACCTGTCACGTCCCGCTTCCCACTATACGGAAATACAGACACGCAACTGAGGCCCAACGAATGATATACATCATCCATAAGCTGTACAATTATAAGCTCAACAAGATCTTTATAACACATTCACACAGGCAAATATAATAATCACATGAGATGAAAATAAAATAACCATCATCCAGATAATACATCAACATCGGGTCAAAATGCCCGGGAATACAAGGTGCCATAATTAAAATAATATGATAAGCAGTTCGCTATAACAACTAGATAAAATAGCGACTGAAAGAAAAACAACATGAAGTAGTAACAAAGCAGCAACGATCATCTAGAGAGTCTGCTCATCTGGTCCATCAGTACCTGTATAATTATTAACTCAAAGAAAAATAGAAAAGTTCCCGTTATAGCAAGTTTCGGGCAGCAAGTAGCAACAAGCAGAAAAAGGGGTAATATAACAAGATATAACATGGAAGAAACAAGAAGTAGAAGTACAAATACAATATGGAAGTAAGCAAGGAACTGGGACAATATGATCATGTAAGTAATAAGGGTAACTAGTGTATTCTAGACTTCAACATATAAGCAATTGATAACCTAGGCTCAGTTAATCGATAATCATGTAATCAAGGATCGAGAGTCATGTAATCAAGAGTCATGTAACGAGGGTCTTGTAATCAAGAGTCATGTAATAAAGAGTCATGTAATCAAGAATCATGTAATCAAGAGTCATGCTTAGTAGAAATCTCAAGTTTATCTGTGTTATTAACTTATCTAATGTACGCAATCCTGTGTTCCATACCACAAGTTCGGTGCATATCAATCATGTGACGTTTAGACTTAAGTAGTGAATTCTATAGGATCATGTACTCGGGTCTTCCAGTGATAGTATCAAGACATGTAATCATGAATCATGTAATCGAGAATTATGTAATCAAGAATTGTGTAATCAAGAATCAAGAATCAAGAATCAAGAATCACTATTTCGAGAAACACGGGCCCCCTTCCGAGTATACTCCCCTATATTGTCCACTATTAAGTCGTACCCTTATAACCCCGACTTGTTATTCTTTTATAATTAATTATGAACATGCAATTGGTACGACTAGTGGAACGGTGTAATCAAATAGTTTAGTCAAGAAAAATATCAAGGGCAGTAATCATGGACATGAGATATAACGGGTACATGTATCGAGAGTAGTTATTATAAATTATCAAGTGGTATAAAATGCATTCTATCAACCTATTATATATATGCAAGTTATTATTACAAGAACAATAATACACTCAGTTTATTAAATATGAAAAATAACGGGTTTATATGTAAAAATGTATAGATGAATTTTTAGACAATTTGACATATCTGCATTCAAATTCTCTTTTCCGTTGTTACAGAAAAGCAAATCCAATTCCGTCAGAGATTCTAGAAAGTAGACTCTCTTCCGGTTCCAATGCATATTAACACGATACATTCTAAAGACAGTAGCGATGCGTACAAATTTATTCTTTGCTGGTTTCGATGTTTCGCGCGCATTATGAAAATTCGGAGTCACAATACTAAAACTGCGATATCTCACAATCTATACATCGGATTGAGAAACTGTAGGATGTTTCGGATATCTAGACTCGAAGGGCTACGATTTTCATGTAGAAAGTTTTTCGATCCAGTATCGGAAACATGGTCGAATGCTCAGTACGAGATGCCGGTTAGTAATCCCGTGCAGGTTCAGAAATTCACAATATGACAGTACTAAAATCGCGATATCTCACAATCTATACATCCGATTGAGAAACCGTCAGATGTTTTGAATTCGGGACTCGATGGGCTACGATTTCCACATAGAAAATCTTCAATCCAGTATTGGGAACATGGTTGAATTCTCAGTGCAAGGTCAAGAAATTTTAGAGATAGTAAGGTTGAATATTCGATATTCGATAACACGATTCAAAATCTGTTAACGGTTCACTCTTGAGTTGATATATCATGAAACAAGTGACTAGAACATAGTTTGATAATAAAATATGATGATAACTAGACTACTTGCCACGAGTCAAAGGAAAATGCTTGTACGAGAACAAAAAGAGTGTACAAGGTAATTACCTTATAACGTGACGATTTCAGTGGTAGTGTTAACCACTGAAAGAAGCGACGTCGGCAACGGACGGCGGCACAACGGCGGTAAGAATGGCGGCAAGACGGTAGCTAACGGTAGCAACGGTGAGCGACGACAACAACAAGGTAGCGCGGCGTCCGGTTATTTTTCGGGGTTCACGGGATTGTAGAAGCGGAGTCGTTGGCTCGAAGGTGGAATGTGAAGTGGAGCTTGGGCGTTGCTTGCTCTCGGGCGTGAAGGAGGCAGAGGAAGAGAAGAAGGGAAAATGAAGAAGAATGGGATGTAGAGAGTGAGGTGTGTGTGTGTATATATAGAAGGGAAGGGAGGTGTGAATGCATGCATGTATGCATGCATGAGATGGGGTGTAGAAAAATCATGTGCAGGGGTGTAGAAAATCAAGGGATAGGAGTGCTGCATGTGGGGGTGTAGAAAAATGGGAGTGTAGGGTGGAAAATGAGAACAAGGTGTGGAAAAATTAGGGGAGAAAGAGATGGGGTGTTGAAAAATGTGGTGGAGGTGTAGAAAAATCAAAGGGGGGTGTAGAAAAATGTGATGGAGGTATAGAAAAATGTGGTGGAGTGTTGACGGATTGGAGAGGATTAGGAGTAGTAGGGTGGTGGAAAATAAGGTGTAGGGTTAGGCAGGATTAGGATTAGGATTAGTGTTAGGATTAGGATTAATCACGGTTTAAAATTTGTATTTAAACTCTAATCGAAAAATCACAAAATTATAGAATTGATCAGAAAAATATTCTGGCTTTAGATAAAGAGTCCAAAGAGAAAAATAAAACTGATCTGAAAATTGAAGTACAAAAATTTACGTAGTAAAATACGTACTACTGGAACAGGGAGTTACAATATTGATCAACATCTTTTATCCTTAAGTAGTACCACTCAACTTTATTTGTCATGTCGGATGTAATCCACCTGCAGGGTTTACATGACAATCCTTATGAGCTCCTTAAGGGGACATCATCAACCCGACGTATCGGGACATGGATTCCTTTTTACAATCAACAGCCCATCATACATAATATGCTATTACCCAATTCATAGAGGTTGTTGATCCATAATAAATCTCACTCTTTTATGAGTCAAAGTATTGCACACTGCATATACATGTCTGTTATTATATCTGGATTAAGAGCATAAGCATCCATAATAACAGAGGTGTTTGTTCTCTTTTGTAGTCAGTACAAAGAGAACAACCTCAAGTGGTCCTGTTTAATACACACAAAGTGTACTAGTGTAAACCTATAGTCAAGATAGACTAATACCAGATTACACTACAACATTTCCAATGGATTATCCAAGTCCGTCTAGGTTGTGAACTATTTATATATTCCATAGGGAACTGATAATATGATCTTCTGTGTGTCACCTCACACCATATTATCAACCTTATATAATATCAGATACTTGCATTAATATTATAATAAACACAATATGCAAACATCTGCCCATATGATTCTCATTCAAAAAAAGTAAGGAAATAAAGTTAATACAAAAGTGATGCTTTCAGTATATAACCCTAACATGTACAATTTTACAAGAAATTTTGAAAATCTTATATTACAACAGTGCCTTTTACATTTAATAACATAGCGGAAGGTAAATTGAAGTACAATAATGACAAATATATAATTGTAACATCTTTAACATTTAAATAATCATCAGCATCAAGTCAACTTTATATCTTCTCGAAAAAAATCCAAATCTTGCATGTAAAACTGTGGGTACATCAGTTGCTTACAACCGACGAAAATATCATACACGGCCATCCTCGCTATGCCGAAAGTATAACGATCTTAATTACTTTAACAAACCAAAAACTTGAATGTAAAATAAAGTGTTAAAAGTGACTACTCTAAACATGTAAGTGTATGCAATGCCTTAATGCCTAATGCAGATGTTTACGCTAAGATGACACTAATGCATACTTGTTCGGATTTTATGCATCTCATACTACATAGGTCCGAGGGCAAGCACCTACGTACTCCACAATAAAGGGTTCGATCCCTCGCCATGATAACTACCCGGTAATAAAACGATGTTTAGACATTTCACGAGTATGGATCCGAGTCCCGGAGTCCACCGCCCTACTATACAGAATCCTCGTCATGCGAACATCCCATCAGTGTCCCTCTAGGCCTAGTATACATATATACATTGGAGTACGACATACTATCCGCCCGACTACTCATAGTCCCGGATTTAAATAAAAGCTCGTCTCCATCGGAAGCAACCACAGTCCCGGAATCCACCGCCCGATTGGGTCTATAGTCCCAGAGATCCACCGCCCGACTATATAGAAGCCCTCCACTCACGTTTGCCCAAGTTTATTACATCTTCACTTAGTGCCCAGTTCTTAAGTTCAAGACATGAATAAATTATAACACCTAGAGTTAGCTTTTTCCCCTACCGAACTTATTCACAAATACCGAGATAGCTCACATAGCCATATCTTAAAATAAATCAATCATTTAATTCAACATTGCTGGTACCCAGGGTCTCACTAAACCTCTAGATCACAACTTTTCATGTTCTAGAATTCATGGGTACACATACCCTTCAATAATCATGTATTAAACTTCATTGTATTCATATCTTCAACTTTATTCATAACTTAATCCATTCATCCTACTTTTATATCATTCACGAAACTCTATTCATTCATTCACAATCTTTCAAAAAACATCTCTTTTCGTGAACTCATCACTTCAATTCTCATTGGCACATTAATTATATGTAGTATTTATACAACATCAAGTATTCATAATCAACCAAAATAATTATAGAATCTCATCAAGAAAAATCAATAGCATTGCAATATTTTACTCTTCTTCTAATCAAAATAAAGGTCATACTCTTAAATAAAATTTTCGAATTCATCAACTCATTATCTATATCAATTTCACTTTTAATTTCTCACAAAATACATGAAATATCATGATTTTTTTTTATATAAACTCTAAATCATTTTAGGGGCATATTAGAATTTTTCCCAAAATTTTATTTGCATAAAAACCCTTCCTTAAACTAAAACAAAAAAAGCAAAAAAAAAAACGAAGTGGAGCCACCAGGTTTCGAACCCAGGCCCCACCCAAAGCCACAGTAACCGCCCTACGGTGCCACCGAAGACCAAGAAGTCCAAGCGACTTCACTGTCACAAGGACAGACCGCAAGTCCTAAACACCATGCCTCGGTTCTTGGGTTTAATAAAACAAAACCAAAAAAAAAGAAAAGGGGACTGTCAAGTTTCAAACCCAGAACCCCAGACCAACCCCGGCTACAATAACAGCCCTAGGGTGCCACCGATAACCAGTAAGTCCAACCATGACTACTGTTATGAAAATACACTGCAATTTTTTTGTTCATACCATACTGTTTTTAGTTCTCTTTCATAAAGCTTGATTATTCAATCGATCTAATCTTTTAGTAGACTGTAAAAAAAAATTTCCAGACTGAGTTTTTTGAGGAACAGTAACCAACGATTTTCAAACTCATAGTATAAACATATATATATTTTTCAATTCATTTTTCTCTTACTTGCACAGATCAATTTGCATTTCTCCATTTTTGAAAATAAAAACTTGTATCTCTTATAAACCATTTTACTAACTCATTTGTACTGATTAAAAACTTACTAGTAAGGCTAACACATATCTCTTGACTACAAAGGAAATCTTTAAAAACTCTTTCATGCAAGTTATAAAATTCGACATTATCCTTCCTACATGTATAAACTAGTATAATTCATGGCAACAATTCATTTGTTATTATTTTCTTTTCTCTTTCTAATCATCACGATCTCTAACCATTTGCTTGAACACAACATTAATTCTACATGTTATATCACAATCATAATAGCATGAGGTAAACTACATTACATCAAATAAATCTACACTACTCAATGCCAAAAATCTAGCATCCTTATCCTACAATTTAGAAAGAATTAAACCACTCACCTCTTATGAAGACTTGCAAATGTAGAAACACAACTCCTAGAAAACTCCTATAGAAACTCCAATTTGTCTCCTCGGATTCCGAGCATCAAGAGAAACTCCCCACTCCATTTCGGTCAATGCAAGTGAGCATTACATTCTCATGAACAGTGACCAACTCAAGGTGCACTCACATTTATATATATATATCTACATATAATGAATGGCTTAAGAGAGATATATATATATATATATATACTAGGTTTGCCCGTTGACACGTGCCTACGGCACGTCTTCGAAACGGTGCACCTTATTTGATCATATAAAATAGTTTTGGAGGTCCAGCAAATTAATTGAAGTACCAAACATATTATATGAGAAACTTTTAGGGATCCAGCAAAAAACATATTATATGATTTTTTTGATTTTTTTGATTTTTTGAATTATTTTAAAAGTTTTTAATTTTTAATTTTTTTAGTTTTTTTAATTTTTAATTTTTTTAAAAATTTTAAAAATTTTATTCTCTAAATTTTTTGAATAGAAGAGGGAGGGAGAGAGAGAGAAAAAAAAAATTGAATAAATATAGGAGTTGTTTTGGGTGGGGGATTTGAATTTGAGTTTTGGGAGAAAACTTTTTGGAGAGAAAAATATGTTTTGTGAGGTTAGATCTGGACCTTTAATTTTTGAGGGATTTGAAGGAGAGCCACTTGATAGCTTTCTTTGTGTTTTATTTTATATATATATATATATATATATATATATATATATATATATATATATATATATATATATATATATGGTGAGTAAGTAGAGAGACAAAGGAGTATGCTGGATGGTTGGATTCTCAGATTGGGCAGAGAAGCACATCTCAATTTAACCTAATATCATCATATATATAAACATGCTTTATATATATGTATATAAGTGGTAGGTGGAGATAGAGCAAAAGGGGACATGCTGATGGGGTTTGGCTTTCGGAATGAAACAGAGAAGGAAAGAAAGAGGGGTGAGGAGAATGGTGAAGGGGTGGGGGTATTTTTATAGAATTAGGGGATAGTTATATTAACTACCCATCAATCAAACCCACTAACTCCACTAAGCCACTCACCCACTCTCTCCACTCCTCCCACTCTTCAAAACCGACCTCCCTCCCTTTCTTGTTGCATACACGTGCACGTGTAGTGCACGAGAGCACACCCTACTCTCATACACATATATATATTTAATTTAAAAATATATGTATATAATATATTGTAAATGTTTAAGTAAAAATTAGTTTAATAAAAAGTTATAGATTTTCATGCACAAATAAAATAAATACACACACTTCAGAATCTCACTTTGAAAAGAACACGCTTAAATACGTGCACCGAAAAAACACGTACTTCGCACGTAAAAATACCAAAATATGAAAATCGAATTTATCAAAGGAAAATTATAAAACTATAATCGAAAAAAACATAAGAAAAATATATTTATTAATTATATATATATTCCATAACGTAATCGTTACGTACATAGAAAACACGTGCATTATACGTACAAAATTATTTTAATCAAAATAGGAAAAATTAAATTTCCATTTTATAAAAATGAATTTGAATACATAAAATAAATAATTGAAACACAGAGATATCACACGTCGCGGTAGAAAAATACGTAATCGATACGTGCATCGAAAACACGTAAAAAACACGTAAAAATACAAAGATCGGAATTTATATTTGAGTTGACTCAAATAGGATAAAATCACTACGGGAAACGCATAAATATTTGGAAATCAAAATACGTAATGAAGTACGTTACAAAATACACGTGCGTAACACACGAGGGCAAAATTGTCATTTCCAATTTTGCGGGGTGTTACATTGGCTACTTCTCAGGAGATACTTAACCCACACTGGTTATTTCTTAATTTTTATTTATTTATAATGCCGGTTACAAGGGTCTCACCTAGCCTCTAGACTAACATCTCTCATGTTCAACAATTGGGGTACGCATACCCTTATAACTTATAATCTCAATTTCATGTATTCATATTTCATTCATTCTTATTTACCAACTATGAAGTAAAAACTTCTTGGTTGATCACACAACCAAAAATTCACTTTAATATGTTACAAAGTTTCTTCAAATAAATAAACTCTTTTCATATTCATCCATATATATTATTCAAAAAATAGATTAATTATTTTCATAAAAGATTCTACTATAACTTTGTGGTTAAAAACACTTAGAATCATCCTCAAATACTTCGTTTAAATTCGTTTGCAAAACCAATAAGTTCAAAACCAGAAAACTGCAGTTCATGCTTGTTGTAAAAATCATAAAAAATTATGTACTTCACGAAACTTTGTGTTCTTTAAATTAAAATATAGGTATACAAGTCTACTACAATTTCTTAGTTATAAGTTTCTCCAAAATATTGTACCTTTAACCATGAATTCTTCGAAATTTACAGTACGGTCAAAATATTGAAATACTGCCAATTGTACAGTCTTGTAAAATTCATTATTAATTTTTGTGAAATTTTGATTTCTTAGACTTTATAGAAAGTTTAACGAGTCTACTACAAGTTCTTAGTTTTGACTTTTTCTCAAATTACTTCATTTACAATGCTGAAATGATCAAAAAGCAAAATGTGTACATATTTTTAACAACTAGTAGACTGCCAACCAGTCCTAAGTTTGTGTAACCCCTATTTCCATTAATACGTATTTTAAAAGTATTTTTCCGTATTTAAATCCTCAGTATCTTATAACTATTTTTCCCTAATAGATTTTACTGTTTAAACTATTTTATGGAACTCAAATACAAATTATTTAATTATCTTATGGAATCAATAACCATGTTGGTATGGCGGGGCGGGGAGGTCTCTCGAGCCATTCCTGATCTACGACCACCCTCGGATCGGCGAGTGAAAAAGGGTTCCAAACCTTGGTTCGCCGCTCTATTAGCTTTTTTAGTAATGGTGGGGGTCAGAGGAAAGAACCCCAACATGAGTGTTAGATGCGTCCCGCCCGGTTGGGAAGGAGACGATCTGGCTATCGGTTATTTGCAGGGATGTGAGGCGAGGCAGCAATAAGTAGAAGGAGAATAAGTGAAGAGCATTCCATAGCTATCGGATATGGGCCGTGGAGCCCGGGAGGGATTTATCTGTACGTTCTAATTGGATTTCCCTTTTATTTCAAGCCCAATTGTATAAATTCTGATTTTATTTTATTTTATATTTAATCTGAATCCAAAAATTCAGCCCAACAACCTAATTGTTTTATTTAAATATTTTTAAGTCCAAGCCCATGTCCACCTCCTATTGGATCTCTCACCCAAACCCACTAACCCAAACTACCACAATCTCTTCCTAACGGACTAATCCCTATGAATTCTTCTAAGCACTCCCCCACAATCTCCATGATCTGTAACTCCCAATTTGAGTAACTAAATGTAGCGCCCCGAATTTCTAATATGATATCTTAAAAAATACGTGGCACAATCTCAGCATCAACTTTAATGTAACATTAAACACAACCAACACCAATAAAATTTTCAACTTTTATTACAATAATCTTTTACATAGCACAGCGGAATTTAAAACATCTCAAATCAAAATTTTCTTTTATTCACAACACAGTCTTTTTACAACACTGCTTTACAAATTTACACAAAACTCTATTAAATCAATTTATCTCAAAACTAACTCAAGCATCCACACCTCCAAACTCTAAGCAACAACCTGTAACACATGAGGCTAGAGATGATCCCTAACCCCCAAAACTAAAGGGGTCAGCCATAAATGGTGTGAGTGACATAAGAACAAACAAACAACATAAATAATCATTAAGGAAGAATTCTTAAACAACATGTAGTGAACCAAAATACATAAAATATGAAGTAGCAAGAAATGTAAACAACAAGTGATACTAAACTAAGTGTCAAGTGTAGAAAACAGGAAAACCACGTGCATAAAACCAAGTTAAGAAAACACAAATTCTATATGCGGACTCTCTAATGTGTACTTGTCGAAGTCTATGCATCCCACTCTACATAGGTTCGGTGCAAGCCCTTAACGTCTCCACATTATAGGGTTCAATCCCCGCTATGCAACTAATCCTAACACGATGACTACTACGAGATAAAGATAAACTGTGAGCATTAGCCAATGCCCGATAATTTCGGAGATAAATCTTACACCACAGGTATTTTACCTGGATAATTTCGGAGATCATCCCACACCGAAACATTGACACATCATCACACGAAAACCACATGTGTGTCGCCTCGACTCCGATAATTCCGGAGATCAATCCCACACCACAAGTAATTACCTGGATAATTCCGGAGATATATCCCACACCACAGGTAATTTATCTGGATAATTTCGGAGATAGATCCCACACCACAAGTAAGTTACTTGGATAATTTCGGAGATTAAATCCCACACCGAATGCCATACGGAGGTACATAACTCATGTTCCCGTTCATTATATCACCACTAGTACCTGTCCTTATCATTTTTGGGTTATTTAATTACTTAACGAATCTCCTAGAGTTGGTGTACCCTACCGGACTTAACTCAAAACTGAACAACTGGAATGCCTCAATAGGCCTCAACAAAAGAACTCAAACGCCGGTATACTAGGGTCACACACACCCTATAGAGACTCAAATATCTCAACCAATCTTACTTCATAAACTGCTCAACTTAATATCTTGAAAACATAAGTTCAATAGGAGATAAGGCATAAGTAGTTATAGATCAAAATAACTAGAGAATAAACCATTTGGAAGAACCTTCATAAATATAAAAATACATCGGTACCAGTCGGCTATAGTAAGCATAAGTCGACTGTCCAGAAAGAATGTTCCATGATTTTAAGAAAATAAGCTAAGTGTTATAAGTTGACTTATAAAAGTCATAAGTCGACTTACCAGAGTGTTTTAAGTTAACTTATAGAAGTCATAAGTCGACTTACCAGAGTATGTTAAGTTGACTTATAGAAGTCATAAGTCGACTTACCAGAGAGAAATTCCAGAAATCTTTAAGAAAATATTCTAAGTGTTATAAGTCGACTTGCAAAAGTCATAAGTCGACTTACCAGAGAAAAATCTACGATAACTTTGAAAAATAAATTCTAAGTGTGCCAGTCGACTGAAAAGGGTCTAAGTCGACTGTCCAGAACGGATTTTCAAGAAACTAAAGATCATAGCAGCTGGGTCGTACCAGTCGACTGTCAGCCTACAGACTGCTTAGTTTTGGTTGTACATGATAATCAAAATTAGAGTTTTCTAAAGAAATCATTGTTCACTAAAATAATTTGTAATCCGATAAAAACGACAATCTCAAAGTATCCTCAGTTTGGATACATTCCACAAATCAACCAATTTCTCAAAACTTAAATTCTCATGTTCTAAATTCTAATTCTTCCATTAGGGTTTCTCAATACTGAATTTCTTCCACAACTCATAACCAAAAATCTGATTTGTAATCACAAGATCCAGATGTTCATCCATCCGATCCCTTATTGCCATAATCATACTCAAATCTTAAACATAATTTCTAGCAATACAAATCTATAAACCAAGATCTACTAAACATTCATAGATTTCACATACATAATACAAACAACAACTATTGCATAGCTTACATACAAAATACACTAAATAAACAAACATATCGAAACAAACAACGAAAAAATCATTCACGTAAATCAAAACAAAAACCAAATTTACATTATTCACATAAAGCAAATAACAAAACAAAGTTCATGTCACTCACCTTTAGAAACGACGAGATCCAACAATAAAACCTCTCCTTTTGCGAGATCCAAAACCTCCTCTTGATCCTCCCAAGAAAAATCACAAAATTCTATATTGTGCAGTGAATGACGGCTGCATTTTCTTTTAAATACCCGGGATAAGAAGTTTAGGGTTTTCCAAACACTTTTGCAAAATGATCCCTTCAAAATACAACTTCATATATATAGCTCTATTCTTGGAAATTCAATAAAATTCATTTAAATTAGGGTTTAAAAGAAAAATATACTCATTAATCTCAACTGGTACTGTTCAAAACGTTCAGAAAGTAAATTTTATATTTTAACCCCTAAAAATGACAAATTTGCAAAAAGGTCCTTCTTTTCTCAAAATTTGCAAATAGATCCAATTAATTTCAGAAAAATCTGGAAAAATTATAAATAAATCCCAAATATTAAATAATGATTTTTCATGAAGAAAATTTTACTTTTGAACTTCTCAAGAAATTATTTGCATGTGTTTTGCACGTGTAAAAAGATATATTTTCAGAAAATATTTATAAATTCTCCAAAAATCATTTTATTTCATTTATAACCTTTAAAATAATATTTTTTAAAAAATACGGGGTTCTACACTAAATCCCTATTATTAAGCCCACTAATCTCTCCCATTGCTAATTCAACCTAATAACCGCATTACTGTGTTATCTCTCTCTCTCTCCTGTACTCTCTCTCCTCCTCTGTTTTAACCTAAAACAAAACCAAAACAAAACCAGAGAACCCAAACTCCTACTCCTTCCTCCATTCCTTCGCTCGAGCCACTCGTCCGCGCTCAACCGTCGCACTCCATCCTCCGCTCGAAGCTCAGTCACCGCTCGCCACAACCTCCATCGCCAGTGCCTGCACAATCGCTCACCAGCCCTCTCTCATCAACTCCGAGAACTTCGTCTTCTCCGTCGAACTCGCCCCACCTCATCGAGCCTCGACGCCATCATTTTCTCCCTCACTCCTCCGCCAGTCTTCAATCGAACCCCGTCAAGTTCGCATTCCATTCAACCACCAGTGAACCCACCTCCGGGTCCAACCACGCCACTCGCCCCTGCACAACCGCTCGCCATTACTCCACCTCATGAGCCACTGTTCGTCTCCTCCACATTTGCCGAGAGCCTCTCGCCCTCACCGACTCCATTTTTGCCATCCAGAGCCGCCGCCATCCGCTCGCTCCGTCTTCCTCTGTTTTGAGCGTGAGAACAGAGTCTCGCCGAGTCGTCGCCGCTGCTGTCGCTTCCCGACCGCAGCGTTGTCATCGTCGTCGCCAGGGCTGCCGCTCTCCCTTGCTCTCTGTTTCGACGAAGAAGGAAGAAGAAGAAGCCGGTTAAGGCGGGATTGGATATAGACCATTGGATCGCATCGAGATCCGAGCCCAAATATCTGATCCGATCCCTATTTGGTGTTGTGTGCGCAGCGAATCTGATTCCGCTGTTTGCTGTTCGGATCAGATCCGATGCGTAGGAGGAATCCTATTGGCTGCTTTTGCCGTTTCGTGCTCTGGGCACATCTAATCCGATTTGCCGTTCGCTGTTTTGGGTCAGATCGGGGGTTGAGGATTGCCACTGTTTGCTAGTTTTCTTCGTACGGTTTTCGTACGTATTCTTGGGATTGCTCCCCGGGATTCTGATCCCGTTATTCTCTACTAAATTATCGAACCGTCTGCACAAAAAGGCAAGTCATTTCTTATCGAATATTTATTGTATCATATTCGATGTTTTTATTGAATTCTACAAGTGGATCCTATTGAATATCGTAAAATGTTATTGTATCTATCGTTGAGATGCCACGGATTTACACGAGCAAATCCAAGTGGTAATCTCGACTTCGTGCCTTCTTTTTGCCTCTAATGTATAAGGATCTTACATACATCCATGTAGTTATAGTTATTGAATATAAGAATAGGAAATTATTGTCACATTTCATATCATGAAATTAAAGATGCTTATTGTGGATTGTATATTAGGGATGTTTGTTTATGTGATTGCTATTGGTAAATTAGTTGAATTGTAATTAGTAGAATTATGGACATCATCTACCTTAATACCATGTTCACATAAGATCGGTTCTCTGTGATTATGATTATTAAACTCGAATTTATTATTCTTAACTTTTAACCGTTTTATTCAAAATGGACATGTTGATTATTCTGAAAATTATGCCAACCTGAATCTTATTGTACTGTTTCGACCTAAATAACTTCATTAAAATCAGAAACTCCATGAAGATAAAACGTAGCCCTATTTGTCTAGATGTCAATAGACACCAGAATTTCCGAATTCCGATTTATATCGTCCAAGTTATGACCCTTTTGCTACAGTTGCGCTGTAATTTCAGATTCATGTACATACCATGTTAGGCTAATGAATTAAGTTAACTAATGATCTTATATGGCCAAGATAAATTCCAGAATTGTAGATAACATGTTTAGGGTGATAACAATTATTTTTACTGATTTTTATAATGATTATTTACTGCCCTTATAACTGAAATTAGACAACATCGACACCCAGCCAGAAACTAAAATCTATAAAGATTATTGAATTTCGCCTAGCTATCGTTGTCGGAATGTAGACTTTAA
This sequence comes from Hemerocallis citrina, assembly GCA_017893485.1. Lineage (NCBI taxonomy): Eukaryota > Viridiplantae > Streptophyta > Magnoliopsida > Asparagales > Asphodelaceae > Hemerocallis > Hemerocallis citrina. The sequence goes on along the minus strand of JACEHZ010000160.1, from coordinate 105,544 downwards.
GTATGCGTTGGAACCGGGCAGGAGTCTAGTTTCTAGATCACCTGATGGATCCACATTTTCTATCCTGTAGCAACGGGAATTCTGATTTTAGTGCAACAACCTACTGTTGTCTAGAATTGGGATTCTATGTTTTATAATGTTATATTTGGTGCATTTAATTGTATAGAGCATATTGCATGATCCTAGGATTGTTTTGTCACCTTTTCCAGCATCTCTTATTAATTGCATTATTGTGTGTTAATTGAATAAAGAAAATAAATCAAAGCCGGGGTTAAGGGTTGATTAGGGTAGTTGATGACATAGTGACTGTACTCGGAAGAGGGGCCCGTGTTTCCCTAATTATCAGTATATCGATTATTGGTTATTGGTTATTGGTTATATCGGTCATCGGTTAATTGCAGATTACTGACTTCAGTATCTCGATTGATTCGATCATCGGTCATTATTGAATATTGTTCCTGAGTACATGAACTATAGAATCTACCACCTTAGTCTAAACGAAATTGATTGTATGCATCGAACCTGTGATACAGCAAATATGGGACACAGTAGTACGTGCATTAGCTAGGATTAAAAATGAGTAATAGACCTAAGGCTCTCATTACATTAACATTGCATATTGTTATCTTATTGAACAGTATTATCGTTATTATTGTCATTATTGATATTGTTTGCCGTTATCTTGATAAGTCATAGTTATTGCACATTATACTATTATTGCATTGTCACTGTTCAACACTATTGATTTCATTGTTTATTGAATTCATTGCTATACCACTATTATCATTGTTTCTCTGTTTCTCCACTTGCATGTCCATGACTTGCTCTAAGGACAAATTATTCTTTCTTTTTAGATGAACAAGTACAGGTGAACAAGGAGAATTTTCAGAAGGCATTGGTGAGCAGTTCTTCTACGATTGGAGCAGGAGTTCCTCGAGCTATTTGGTAAGTTCTTATATTCCAGATTTGGTTATTAAATTTCATTCTCGTTTATATGATCATGTTCCCTGCGTGGTTGTGATTAATTTTTCTTATATTGTTGAGATAAGACTGGTACAGTTTATGGATGATATGAGTTGGCGTACTTATATCATTCGCTGGGCCTCAGTTACGTGCCTGTGTTCCCGTATTCCAGGAAGCGGGGTGTGACAGTTTGCATTTTATTAAAATAGTAAACAACCTGCAAATCTTATGAAATTTTAAAAAGATATTCCTGACATATACAAGATGCTCCCATAAAAGTTTTAACTCTAAATTCCATCTAGATTATTAGACTGATATTCTGAAGTGCAAAAAAAACTCAAAACAATAACTTTCTTTACATAGATTAACAACTTTGTATACGAATTTATCCCCCAATTTATTCAATCTAATCATGATGTATTACCATGCACCCAACAACACCATTCCAACTTTTCTTCATAACAATCTTTCAATTAGCATGCATTTCTTTTCATACTCATATCTATCAAATATTCCAAATAACATCATCACAAAATTAATTACATTTCATATGAATTATCAATTTCATGCATCAATATTCCTACACATGCACACTACTATATTTTAGAAAGCTCAAGAATCACCCATCTTATAATTACAAAAGAAATAGGAACTCCTAGTAGATTGCTCCTAGCTCCAACAAGAATGAGACTTCCTTCTCCTCCTTAGAAAGCACCAAAAGCTCTCATTCCTCCAAGCAAGAACTCAAACCACTCTTTCTTTCTATTCTCTCTTTCTTTTCTTCTCTTTAGTTTTTGTTTTGAGTGTACACTGTTCATGAACAAGAGGTGGTATTTATAGGGCCAAATGAGTGAATGAAGAGACACTCATTATCCAAATATAAATGCTCATTATCAAAATTAAACACCCACCATAAAACCAAAAACAAACCCCGAACCCTTCCCATTCCTTCATGAATTGGCCAACCATTGGATTTCCCACATGTGCACTTTTATGCACGTGCACTCTACGTGCACACTCCATTCATTCATTTAATTATTTGTTTATAGCCTAAATATATATATTTCTTACATTACAAGTGTGGTGACACATTTAAAAGTGTATTTAATATAAAATTTTATCATGAGCCTTTATTTTAAAATTAGTTTCTCTTGGGATTTTAAAATAGATTAGGGCCCATGGATTTAAAATCAAAGTAAATAACTTTAAAAAAATGAGAATAGATATGCATGGTTCGTAGAAAATTCTTATGGACTAAATTGCTTAAAATTTGCGCGTGTCAAAATACAAAATATGTATATGTACTAATGTTACGGATATTTCACATAACAAAAAATATACGTAATTGACACGTGTATCGAAAGCGCGTGCAATGTACGTAAAAATACAAGGATTAAAAATAAATATTTAAGTTAGCTCAAAATAGGATAAGATGAGTTTGAGGAAACAGAAAACATATAAATAATCAGAATATGACATTTATATAAAAATATGTTAAGCATATTACTCGTAACGGTACAAAATACACGTGCGAAACACGTGAGGGCAAAATTGTCATTACTCAATTTTGCGAGGTGTTACACTCCTTGGGGGTAGATGTCATATTATGATACTCTGCTTCTGTAGAAGATTGAGAAACAACAATTTGTTCTTTCTCTTCCAAGAAATGAGAGAATTACCCCAAAAAATACAGAAACCAATACCAGACTTGGGATATGTGGGATCACACCCGTGATGAGCATCAAATAGGAGCTGTACGATCTAAGGGGTTGAAGATGGGACTAAATGAATCGCCAAGATACAGGCTCACACGCCGCAAGCGATCGACTACCTCGAATATGTTGTTGACTGTCTCCTTCTTTGGAAAATCCTGAGACAGTTAGCAGTTGATTGTCCATATGTATAGTCGATTGTATAGTCGTTGCATGATGCTGCTAAGTTTTGCTGACTTCATCTTCCACGATGCTTCGACCACCGTGCTTCATTGTCTCTTCTTCTAATCGAACAAGTATGTAAGACATACAATCCCAATAATCTCCACATTGGATTGCATACATGTGCTATCAACACCGTGTGATTTAATCTCCTATAGACTATTTGACTTTCCATCTGTAAACGAACCCAGTTTAGTAGTTTCTTCAGCTGTTTGAATCAATCTCCCACTCAATTTCACCAATCAGTATGCCCCTTAATGGCACACCTCAGTAGGCATTAACATGGTGGTGCCACCATCCACCCGAGCTCCACCTACCCTGAGGCACTTTTCCCCTCACGACGATATTTCAACGTCTTGGTCTCGGTTTGATGATTCTAGTTTTGGCAGACTAAATGATGTTTCTTCAGGAATAACGAACATAGAAACACTTGCAAAAGTTTTCCGGTTTCCACAAACCTTGTAGAGATTGTGTTGACCTAGTCCAACACCCCTCTTACTAAACACCACCTTACGGTGACCTCACAAACAGACAAAACTTCACCTTGAGTTGTATACCTGCAGCTACGTGCTTCCAGAGTTCCTAAGGATATCAAATTTTATTTTAGCAGAGGAATATGCATGACTTTTCCTAGAGTGCACCTGTTACCACATGGCATCTCCAACTCAACTGTCCCCTCGTCCACTACTTTATAAATTTTTCCAGTTTTCATTCTCACACAACACCCTATTTTAGACTTCTAAATTGAAAACTTCTCCCTCTCGGAGTATATATGAGAAGAACCCCCCGAGTTAAGAATCCAACCAAAGTCCACTTCTAAGGAATTTGAAACAAGAAGACATAGATCATCAATAGCACCCACCACACAAGCATTGACGCTACTAACATTGACTCTCTTATGATTCAGCAATTTGCGATAGTTCTTCTTGTATTGGCTTATATTCTTGCAATATAGGCAACAGATCACAGCTCTATACACACTTCCCTTTCAATTGAAGAATCTTCCATGCTAAGTAACTTTTGGAGGTAGTATTTAATTTATTAGTTTCCTTTATAGGTTGATCTTCCTTCAATCCCTTGATCTCCTCAGCCACCAAAATATTCTCCTAGGTAGAATTTCCGTGTAGAATGATAGTTATTAAATGCTCGTACGAATCTGACTGTGAATATATCAAGTTGAAAGCTTTACCCTCTTCACTTAGATCATCTGCGCTTATCGCCCTTAGTTCAAATAATACCTGATTGAACTCCACAGTATGATTTTGAAGAACAGAACCTTCCTTCACTGATAAACAAAATAGTTTCCTCTTCCAATACATCTGATACAACAGCGACGATCCCAAGTAGTCAGATATGAGTCTTGCCCACAGACTCGGTGCACATTTTTCCTCAAGGAAGTTGCACCTAACTTCGTCCGCCGATGAGAACCGGATTAAACTTAGAGTTCTTTCACAAAGCTCATCCCAAATTTCCTGTTTCATGTCAGATGGTTTACCTTTCTCCTTTATGGCAAGTTGTAGATATTCTTGAACCAAGTCCACCTTCCAGAGATTAAGTTGATCTCACCATCAAACTGGTTGATCTTCACGTAGCTATGACATGTTATCATCACCAAGGGACTCGTCAACTGAAATTCTGATACAAATTCTTAGGAAGATTGTGATGCAGCATAGTTCGTTGAGCAAGACAGCGAGGAGCACAAACAGATCTGATGAACAACTTAACAACATAAAGAATTGTCCCGGTTCGGGCAAACCTAATCTGCAAAAAATATAGAAAGATATTATTTAACTCGAGAAGATTACAAGGAGTTAGTTACAAACTTGATCACTAAAAACTATCTCTCGAGCCTCACTTACAATAGAAGACATACCAATGAAATACTTGTTCATCTCAATGGAGATTATTATAATATACAGAGTTTATAGAAACCCTAATTTAGTCTTGATACAATAAATGTTCAATATATCATGTAGAAGAAGCCACATGATAGGAGCCGTACGATCTAATCTGGAGTTGAAGATGGGCCCAAAAGAATCACCTAGATACAGGCCCAAACAGTGTTGCATGCCACGAGCGGTTGACTGCCCTGAATAGGCAGTCGACTGTCACCTTCTCTGAAAAATCCCGAGACTGTTTGCAGTCGACTGTATAGTCGCTACTTGCTGCTGCTGTATTTTGCTAACTTCGTCTTCCACGATGCTTCGACCTCCGTACTTCGTCGTCTCTTCTTCTAATCGAATAAGTATGCAAGACATACAATCCCAACAGGTGGTACACTCTTAGACTAGCTTGAAAAATTAATATCAATCATGGGTAGATTTGGGAGTAGAAAACTGATCTTCATTACATCACATCAATAAGCAAATTTCAACAAAGATTCACTGCAAAAGACTGATCATGAGTAATCTGCATGATCAACATCAATGGAAGCCACTGAAATTAAGGGTGGCAATGGGCCCGAGCCCGCCTAGGTCCGACCCGATAATTAGCAGACCCGGACTAATAGTTCTTATTACGGGCTGGGCTCGGGCTTAATTTTTTAGGCCTGAGAAAAGTTCGGGCCGGGCTCGAGCCCAAGTGCTTAAGCCCGATGGGCTTGAATCAAGTTTTTATATGTGCATGTGTATGTTTATGTATACATCATATATATTTATGTATGAGTTTTTTTAAAGAGAAAATTTATCTAAGTCAGTTGACATGACTGTTAAAGTTTTTAGATAGATAAATTATGCATTGTATATAAAATTAAATAAAAATAGACAAATTAGATATGAATTACTCAAAAGTTTGTCATATTCCTATTATTGTTATTTTTTTTTATCGTATATTATTCTTGATATAATTTTATTTTACAGGGGGAAAGTTATATATTACAACATGTATAAATAGTTCGGGCCTAGGCCCGAATCTATTTTCGGGCCTAACTTGAGCCTAATTTTTTAAGCCCAAAGGAAAATCGAGTCGGGTTCGGACCTATGTTTTAAACTTCGGGCTCGGGACCAGGCCTATGTGGGTCCGGCCCAAAACCGGTCGTTGCCAACCCTAGCTGAAACTGCGCTTTGTTTCGAGGCTTGTACAACGAGGAGATTAAACCTTAGAAAATTAGAGTGATGGCTTTTGCTACATCTCAGCATCTATCAGTATCAGTTCATAAAAACCTAACTACATCTTGTAGGAGATTCGATTTGTTTGACTGTAGTATATGACTGAGGTTCCAGTACTTGAATATAAATATGGAAAGGACGGACCCATTAACAGGATGAGAATGGAAGCAATGTTTAGATACTCCAAGGTATGGGAGCTTATTGGTTATTTGGTATATAGCTTGGTGGTTTTCTGGTGATACGAATAGTGAGACATTGGAGCCTAACTTCTCCCAAATTCCTCATCCTTTAGCCTGATTTATTTGCGAGGGGAGTAGACAGGCAGATTTACAAGGATACTAACTTGTCAAAGAATAGTAATTCCTCATACGCCTTTTATTTGCGTTGGTACAATACTTTCCTCTCCTTTCTACTATGATTTAGATCTGTTTCTTGTAGGATTCTGTTTCGGGGTGAGCTTGATACCAGGTAAATCAAAATTTTACCCGGAAGCTGTGTCATGTTTTTGTTATAACTGACGAGGACAAATTAGACCTTCACAATTCACATGTTTAACTGTGTGAAAGAATCAGTGTATATTGTAAGATTTGAAAAATTATTCATCTGGTGATAGCATCACAATAAAACTCCTGCTGCTTCATGATTGTTTCTGAATTTAGGTTCACATGTGAATATTGGTGACAAGCGAGCTTGTACGTTTCGATACAGATAAATTTTGAGGCATAAATTCCATCCATGGGTATAGGGTGGATTTGGGAATAGACACCTCTGACCCTTGGTCATCAGAAATTTGAACTTTCATTGCATCTCATCAACATGAAATACCAACAAGAGAGTTAACAGATGACTTGACATTAAACTTGTGACATTAAGGGATCTGTACAGCTCAACATCGATCAAGAGCGGTGCTTAAAGTGGAGACTAGAGCTAACAAGATTACAACCAGGTTACTGCAACACCTCGGGTTTGAGGATAAGTTATATTCGACATCTTGCAGGAGATAAAATTTGTTTTATCAGTCTATGAATGAGGTATCTGTACTTGAATAGGAAATATGTAAAGGATGGCCCATTATTGAGAAAAAAACGAACAAAATGCAATGGAAGGGTTAGACTTTATCAGGGAATATGGGTACATGGAAGCCTAACAAGGTTCCTCTTCATATGGCTCTGTTTGTTCTTTTATGGTAAATTATGGGATTTACTATATACTTTCGAGCTTTATTTTTTGTGTTTAGTTTGCATGTATTTATTTGTACGGATAATTAAGCAGGATGAATGCATACAGCTTTGCCCATAACAGGTTTCGCTATCTGACTAATTGAGTTGCTGCTTATATCCCAAATTTCATCAGAAGATTTATCCAGCTTCTGAAAATGGTTATTAGAATTACTGGCAATATTGAGCTGGATTTAAGTTTATGATATGGAAAGTGTTGCGGTCATTTTCTTGGGCTGTGGGAGCAACAAATAATGTGAGTTCTTTGGATTTAGGAAACCGCAATGATCTTGACCTTCGTTCGGGATTTGAAGGAACCCTGGATTAGTTCGGCCTTTGATGGCTGCTTCGTCCACCCTGGAGTGTTTTCGGTGACAGACCATCCGATGCTTAAGTTAGAAAGTAACTATAGAGTCGAGGTGATTCTATGGTGAAAGAGTCCTTACTTGTCATGGTCTACCCCATGCAGTGTTTATAGGTCATTTGAGAATGATCCGTAATCCTCCGCTCTTAGCGCGGTATCCAATCCCCTTGATATCGGGTCTGGGATTAGTTACTCCCTTGAATTATGGGCGTACGGTTACGACGTAATCGACGGAGCGCATGGAGTGGCATGTGGTTTATCTGGATGCATGAATGGGCATGCGGAAGGCCTGGGGTGCTTTATGACTTGGGCCAGTACGGAGGTTGGCGTTGGGCCTGGTTTGGTGCTTTGTGATTCGTTCAAGAATCATCGGTGGAGATCGCCCACAGTTTTTCCCACATCATGAGCCCTCCACTCTCGGAAATGTGTCATCGACTGTTTGCGAAGAGTAGATAATTCACGGGAAAAGCGTCGGCATGATAATCGCGTCGGGTTGTTGGAGTCGTCGCTCTGGAAGGGAAACTGGAACGGTGTTCGGCGTGAGACCGTACCATGGAATTAATAGGTACTGTGTTTGGTAGGAAGCTCAGGGCTGTTTGGAGTCGAGATGCTGAGACATTCCCAGGCGGGGCTTCCTGTCCACTTGGCCTTCTGTCAAATTAGGTTTTACGGAGCTGAAGGAGTCGACACGTTACAGTGGTCATTCAAAGGTTTGTCAATCACGGAATTTGAAGGGGCGGCACGTGCTAATGGTTCGAGAACAAGCCACCTCCTATAAATTCCCCCCACCCCCCCCTCCTCCCCCTTTAGCAGTATGAGGAACTATTTTCTGAGTTCCTGGGATTTTTCTTTTTCGATACCAAAAACCTAGATATGTCAGTCGCGGGGATCGGTAGTTCGTCTTCTTCCCGTGATCATGGTGAATCCGAAGCAATTTCTTTTGGGAGTGGATCAACCACCTGTTCGTTGAGCCGATTTGCTTCGCGGGGGGGGGGGGGGGGGGGGGGGGGGAGGGGGTCCTGAGGACTTGAGATCGTCACAGCGGTTTCACTAGAACTGGAAGCCATCGGAATCTACGATTCCGAAGGAGAGGATCGTAGTCGGGTCGGAGTGGAGGCCAAGTTCGGCGGCACCGATGGTGATTTAGTGAGTGAGATCCGAGGGCTGCTCGAGTCAGAAGGTGGAGGTGACCGAGGGAGCGGAGACCAGTTAGCGGAAGTCGGGGGATTTCTACAGGCATTCTCGACGGGATAGCCTTGGAGGTTGAGGTCCTGTTGGACACTTCTCTTGTGCGGGCGAGGTTCGTCCGAACCTACCCTGAAAACTTGAAGGGTGAGCCTGGATTCAATGTTCTGCCTTTGTCTGGTAGGCCGATAGCCGATGTCGATATGGTGAAGAGCGCCTTGGCTGGAAGTGAACTGGAGTCGCTTCAGATGGTTTATCGCATCCCTTCTCAGTTCGAACTAATGTTCTCGAATTTCGGTCTCGGACAGAATGCCAATCTTCCGGGACCGTTGTGCGTAATGAATGTTGACATGTTCCATTTCGGTCAGCATCTCCCCTTCCACCCCTTTATAAAGGAGGTGTTGAATTGGGCCGGCGTGAGCCCTATGCAGTTGTGCCAAATTCGTGGAAGCAGCTAGCATGTTTCATCATGATTAGCCACAAGAGAGGGGTCCTGCTCCACCTCAAGTATTTCCAGATGTGTTTGGGGTTCAAAGCGTTGTCGGGTCACCCCTACTAGTGGTATGTTTCACCGCATCAGGGATATAAAGTGGTGTATGTCCATCCCAACTCAATTAAGGGCTGGAAGAGGAGATACTTTGTTTTCTGGAGTGACGGGCCTTGGGATGTCCCCACCAAGTGGTCGTACGAGGGCCCACCGAAGGTGGATCCCCCGTCGCCTCATGATCTCAGCCCGATGGAGAGTGCCGAGTTTCAGAGACTCTTTGGAGAAGGTGCTAGTGTCGATTGGCAGCAGGTAACGGAGGGGAGGCTGTCCAATGATGGTTTAAGCTTCGTTGGCTAGGGTAGGTTCTTTTACCCTCAGCTTGTGGTATTGGTACTTTGCTTTTTCTTATGTCTGTTTCTCTTTGCAGGCCTTGGCGTGACGGTTGCCTTGCCGTTAGAACGTAGGGAGGGGACGAAGGTTGACCGCAAGGGCAAGCAGAAGATCAAAGTATCCTCCTCGAAGCACTTGCCGAAGAGACCTAAGTCTTTGAAGGATCGTGATCTGGAGGGGGCTCCGACGGGGTAGTCATTCGACAGGTTGTTGATGGTCGGCAAAGAGACGGTGGGGTGTTCCACAACAGATCGGCCCGTAGGAGAGCTGGGCTCTGTCATGGAGCTGGAGATGGCTCGGAAAATAGTGGAGAACCTTCCACGTCCAAGAGATCATGTGGCCTTCGCCCAAGAGACCGCTACTTCATGTTTCCTTCATTTCTCTCATGGGGTTGTACAGGCAAGTATTTTTCATCCTATCCTATTGGTGTGATTATTCATTGCTAAAATTCCAAGTTTTCCTACAGGCTGTTCTCTATGGTGCCGAAATGAAGAGGCAATATAAACATTTTCTCGACGTAGCGGTTCAGAAGGCGGACCAGTACAGAGAGAGCCACGCAGAAGAGCACAAACGCGGAGGCTATGGAGGAGAGGGTAAAGGGCCTGGAGAAGCAGTTGGAGGATGACCCGAACAAGGAACGGTCTGCCTACAAAGCGTTGTTGAGTGAGAAGGACGCGTTAGAGTGCCAACTGGTCCAGACGCAATCGAAATTGGTGGGAGCCGCGGACGAGATCGTTGAGGGTGAGGAGCGCAGCTTTAGACAAGTTGTCGAGTGTATCAGGCAGAAGTACCCCCATATCGAACTTGGTTCTCTCGAGTATGATCCAGAATTTGTCACTTCTTCTGCAACTCCTCGCTCGATTCCTTCTGAAGTGGGGGTCAGTGTCGGCCCTATTCTCGGGACTTTCGATGGCATCGGTGATGAACGTACTTCGTGGCTTTTGCCAAAGGTTTTGCCCACGACTCCGGGAAAGCTTCCACCGAGTTGGGATCGGACGCTGGGTCTATCCCCGGGGGTACTGGGGGGAGCCCCCTTTCCCTAGCTTTTTATGCTTTGTTGTATTTTGCTGAATGCGGACTGGCCACCGCTCTTTGTATCTAATTACTTTTTGTGGAAAGATTTTTTGGTATAGTTTCGTTGTTGACTCTAATGAAGTTTTTGATGGCCATTCGGGGTCGGGTCGATCTCTCCAACCAATTTTGTAGTAGAGGGGCACTTGTGGAATTTTAAGGATCTTTCTAGAGAAGAAGCCAAGGGCCAAGGGACCCATGTGTTCCATGCTTGCCACATGGGTGCACAATGTTCGATGTCCCCTTCGTGCTTATATATTACTTTGTTCTGCCTGTTATTTCCTCACTTTCTACCTTCGTCCCTCTTTGCCGAGTCTGTTCTTCCTTTGATCATGATATCCGACGTGGTTTTGATGGAGAGTCGTTTGGCCTACAAGACAGCAATGAAAGCGGCCGAAGCTAAGGCCAAGGCTGAAGCCGAGGCAAGGGCTGAGGCTGAGCTTCGGGGTAAGGGTGATGCGAAGGTAGAGATGAACATAAGGGGGGTCGACCAAGGGAAGGTCATGATGGAGAGAGAGGTGACTGGGGTATCCGAAGCCCCCAAAGGGAAGAAAGTACAAGGGAGAACCTCGAAAGCATCCTTTTTCTCCCCCTTTTGTTGCATCTTCGGGGATGCAGAAAGGCAAAAGTGCTGATCCTCCGGCCGTTACGGAGTCACCGGTCTTTGCGGAGGGAACTACCCTGACGGCACCAAAGGTGCTATCACCGGCGGAAGCGTGGATCGCCCCTTGGACTGTCACTGAGGCAGATTTGACGATGGAGAATCTAGCTACTCCCATGGAATTAATGTCCGTGAAGAGGGAGGCTCAAGGCGACGTTTATGCCCGTTGGGCTTAGACCTCTGTTATGGTAAGTTGCCTCGAAGAGGATCTGCCAATTGAAGTCGGCATTCTCCTTAGATTTCAAAGTATGATTTTCTTGACAGTTTTCTCATTTTGCAGGATGCCGTTACTGGGGCTGAGCTGAAGTGGAGGCTGGACGCGATGTTCGCTCGGTTCTGGAGTTCGAGGAAAGTGGTATGGAATTGGTGCATCGAAACCCAAAACCCTAGCGGGGTATCAAGGATGTCGAGAAGGCACTAGAGGCAGAGAAAAGCAATCGGCACGGTTGCTGGCCGAGAAAGAGAAATGGGCCGAGGAGCGACTAGCATAGCAGGCTGAGGAGAAGAAATTACGGGGGTTGCTTAACGAGGTGGCTTAGTGCGCGATTACGGACAAGCAAGAGTTGGATGAAATAGTGCTGCAGGTCCTCGATGCCCATGATGCGGGGTACGGTAAGGCTCTTACACACATGAAGATATGGTACCCACACCTCTCACTCAAGGGTTTGGCCTTCGATGCAAGCGAAGAGGACTTGCACCGGATGTTCGAGCTGAATGCCACAGCTCGCTAGAAAAGGCTGACCCCCATCAGTGAGAAAGGATCGGCACTGAAGCGTCGTTAACAAGTTGCTCGTACCCCTGCCCTTTTTGCGAACAGGCCACCGCTTTTGTAATCCTCTTTTGATTAATAAAATTCTTCTCTTCTTTTTTTGTTGAGATATGGGATGTTGACCTTTTGGCAGTAGAGGAGTCCATTTTGTTCGTGAGACTCAGATTCAATGTGCTCTTTCAATATACTCTTTCCGAGGATTAGGTTTAGCAGTGAGACCTACACGAGACACAGAGTCGATGTGCTCTTTCAAGGCACTCTTTCCAAGGTTTTGACTTAGCAGTAAGGACTGCATAAGACTCAGAGTCTAAGTGCTCTTTCAAGATACTCTTTTCGAGATTTAGATTTATCAATGGGGACTGCATAAGACTCAGAGTCGAGGTGCTCTTTTGGGGCACTCTTTCTGAGGTTTAGACTTAGCAAGGAAAGCTACATAAGACTCAGAGTCGAGGTGCTCTTTCGGAACACTCTTTCTGAGCTATAGATTTAGTAGTGAGGACTACGTAAGACTCAGATTTGAGATGTGCTTTCGAGGTATTCTTTCCGAGGTTCAGACTCAGCAGTGAGGACTGCGTAAGACTCAGAGTCGAGGTGCTCTTTCGAGGCACTCTTTTCGAGGTTTAGACTTAGCAGTGAGGTTTGCATGGGACTCGGAGTCAAGGTGTTCTTCTGAGGTTCTCTTTCAAAGGTTTAAACATAGTAGTGAGAACTGCGTAACACTCAGAGTCGAGGTACTCTTTCGAGGCTCTTTTCCAATGTTCAGAGTTAGCAGTGAAGACTGCGTGGGACTCGGAGTTGAGGTGCTCTTCTGAGGCTCTCTTTCCATGGTTTAGACTTAGCAGTGAGGACTGCGTAAGACTCTGAGTCGAGGTGCTCTTTCGAGACACTTTTTCTGAGGTTTAGACTTAGCAGTGAGGATTGCATAATATTCAGAGTTGTGGTGCTCTTTCGAGGCACTCTTTCTGAGTTTAGACTTAGCAGTGAGGACTGCGTGGGACTCGGAATGGAGGTACTCTTTCGAGGCACTCTTTCCAGGGTTTAAACTTAGCAGTGAGAACTGTGTAAGACTCAGAGTTGACATAATACTGATTTTGCAGGTGGACGTGCTCAGGTGCCTATTACATCTGCCTTGTCACGAGTCTGAATTGGTTTAAGGGTTTTCATAGAATTTTATCAGGTGCTCTGTATTCTAAGTTCTTTTGACTGTCTTGCCCCCCAGGTCTTCAAGTTGGTAGGTCCCCGAACGTATCACTTCGGAGACCTTATAAGGATTTTCCCAATTTGGATCAAGTTTTCCGTTCTTAGTAGGTTCGGAGATGGCGAGTCGTCGGAGTACAAGGTTGCTCGCTTCTATATTGGTCGGTCGAACCTTCTGATTGTAAAAGTGTTCAATTTTTTGTTGGCGGATGTTCCTTCTGATAATCGATTTCTCGCGGACCTCGTCAAGGAGATCGAGGTTGGCTCTTAGGCCTGTGGAGTTGGAGCTTTCATCGAAACTTATGATGTGGGGAGAGGGGAGACCGACCTCTAAAGGAATGACTGCATCGGCCCTAAAGGTAAGGTTAAATGGAGCTTCGCCTGTTGGGACCCTCTTCTTGGTTCGGTAGGCCCACAGGATGCTCAGTAGTTCTTCTACCCATAGGCTTTTTGGCGAGTTATTCAGGCGCTTCTTCAATCCGTCCAGGATCTATTTTTTGGCATTCTGGACATGGCCATTGAATTGGGGGTGTGAGATCGAAGATAGCTTTTACTGGATCCCTACGTTGGTACAGAACTCTCGGAAGTTTTTTCCCGTGAATTGGATGCCATTGTCGGTTACGAGTATTCGAGGGACACCAAATCAGCAGATGATGTTCTTCCAAAAGAATTGTTAAGATCGATACTTGGTAATGGTGGAGAGTGGTTCAGCCTCGACCCACTTGGTAAAATAGTCTATGGCGATGATGAGGAAGCATTTCTGGAAGATCACCATGGGAAAGAGGCTGACCAGGTCCATTCCCCACATAGCGAAGGGGGATCGAACTGGATAGGGATTTCGGCTCATCTTGGGGGGCGTGTCGAATGGAGGAATGCCTTTGACAGGGGCCTCATTTTCTTACACGATCCTGAGCATCTTGGAGGATGGTTGGCCAGTAGTATCCGTAATTGAGTATTTTTCTTGCAAGCGCTATACTGCCTGGGTGACAGCTGTCAATCCCCCCATGCATTTCTTCCAACGCGTATTTGGCTTCCTGGGGTTTAGGCAGCGGAGGTTGGGTCAACCGTCAGCTTTGGTGTACGAGCGTTTGAAGAGTGTGTCATTGATTAAAATAAACCTTTCTGAACGTGCTTGAACCTTTTTAGCTTCGGATGGATCCTAGGGTAGCTCACCCGCTTTTAAGAAGTTCAAGATTGGATCCATCCAAGTAGCTCTTTATGCAGGTAGGTTGACTTAGTTGACCTCAGGAGGCTCGGAGGTTTCGATGCTGGGTTTCAGGAGAACTTTCACTAAGACAGTGTGATCCAACCCCTCGAAGGAGCAGGAGGCCAGCTTGGATAGGGTGTCGACCTGGGTATTATGTTCTCGAGGAATCTGAGTCACCGCCGCTTCCAAGAAATCTGAGAGGATAAGGCGAACGTGCACTGGGTACTGGATCATCTGGGAGTCTCGAGCCTCGTACTTTCCAGAGATCTGATTGACCATATGTTGGGTGTCACTGAAAACCTTTATGCATTTGGCTTCTGTCTATCGGGCCACAAGGAGCCTCGCGATCCTTGCCTCGTACTCCACCTTGTTGTTGGAGGCCGAAAAATTGAGATAGAAGGAATATTGGAGGGCAAAGGTGTATGGTCCCTTAAGTATGATTCCGGCCTCGCTCCCTCCTTCGCAGGACGATCCATCCACATATAGTTCCCATTCTGGCTCGTCTACTTGCATCCCGGGAGTGTCGGGGATTTTACATTCGATGATGAATTCAGCGAGTGCCTGGCCCTTGATGGCAGTTCGGAGCCTGTAGCTGATATCGTGTTGGCTCAACTCGACGGACCATTTGATCAGCCGGCCTAACGTCTCGAGTTTGTGGAGCACTTGTTTGAGGGATTGGTCTATAAGGACCTGAATGGAGTGGGCCTGAAATTAAAGGGTGAAGCTCTCTTACTACCATGATGAGTGCATAGTCCATCTTCTCCAACTTAGAGTACCGAAATTCGGCATCTTGAAGAACCTTACTAACGTAATAGATCAGCTTCTGAGACCCACCTTCATCCCGAACCAAGACAGCATGGAGCACATGTTCGAAAGCGGTGAGGTAGAGGGAGAGAACTTCGTTTGGCTCGGGGTTGTTGAGGAGAGGAGGATTAGGCAACTATGTCTTTAACTGGTCAAATGCCTGCTGTTGGAGCTCCCCCCACTCAAATTTTTTAGCTCCTCTGAGGGCTTTAAAGAACGATAATAATTTCTCGCTGGATTTGCAGAGAAAGAGACCGATAGCTGCTAGCCGACCGGTGAGGCGTTGCACTACCATGATGTTTCTTTAGGGGGGGGGCATGTTCAGGATGGTCTGAATTTTTTTGGGGTTGGCTTCTATCCCCCGTTGACTGACCATGAACCCGAGGAATTTCCCGGAGGTCATGCCAAAGGCGCATTTTGAAGGGTTCAGCCGCATGTTGTAGGATCGAAGGACCTCGAACACTTCCTTTAGATCTTTCACGTGATTTCGAAGCTGAAGGCTTTTGACGAGCATGTCTTCGACATACACCTCCATGTTCCGACCTATTTGATCTTTGAAGACCCGGTTCACGAACCTCTAATATGTAGCTCCGGCATTTTTCAGCCCAAAGGGCATGATGCGGTAGCAATATAATCCTTGGTCAGTGATGAAAGTAGTCTTGGGAATGTCCGGAGGGTACATTCTGATTTGATTATAGCATGAGAATGCATCCATGAAACTGAGGAGCTCGTGTCCGGACATTGCATCGATGAGGGCATCAATACTTGGGAGGGGGAAAAGATCTTTCAGGCATGCCTTGTTGAGGTCGGTGAAAACGATCCAGATCCTCCATTTCCCGTTGGTGACCATTAAAACATTAGCTTGCCACTCTGGGTATCTTACTTCCTGAATGAATTTGGTGGAGAGGAGTTTTTGTACCTCCTTCTTGAACTCTTGTAGCCGATCATGAGCGAACTTGCGACGCCTCTGCTGCACTGGTTTGGAGTCTGGGCGGGCGCTCAACCTATGCATTATAAATTCCTCGGAGATTCCGGGCATATCTGAGGGTATCCAAGCAAACAAATCCTGAGTCCGACAGATGCAATTGACGATGCCTTGCTTTAGGTCCAGGGGAAAGGATTGGCTCACTTGGAAGCACTTGGAAGGTCTTCGGAGAATGGGATCTCTTCCAGCTCATCGACCGATTCTGACCCGATTGAGCTCCTTTCAAAGGGGAGATCGACCTCGTCGAGGGGCAGGACTGTCACTCCCATAGAGGTCATGTAGCAGGTTCGAGCGGCCTCCTGGTTATCTCATACGATGCCTACCCCATGTTCGGTGGGAAATTTCATCTTCATATGGTACGCTGAGGGTACCGCCTGGGGGAATACAAGGTCGGACCGGCCGAGGATGGCATTATAAGCGGCTTGAATATTCACCACCATAAAATCCATGGTTTTGGTTCAGGAAGCCAGGGCCTGCCCGGTAGTGACGTAGAGGGTTACGATTCCCTTGATCTGAACATGGGCTCCTGAGAACCCCCTGGAGTGTGTACCCCGCCGGTTTTAACTTTTCTCTGGGGAGCTTTAAGGTGTCAAAGGTCGCCAGGAACAGAACATTCACCGAACTCCCATTGTCGATCAGGACACGGTGGACCTCGTAATTTTCTAAACTGCAGTTAATGACAAGAGCATCGCAATGTGGGAGTCGGACACACTCAAGATCTTCGTCCGAGAACGAGATCTATAGCCTTTGACCCTTGGAGGGAAGCTGTTGATGGACTGCGTTGATTCCTCGGATGAAAGCCTCACGGGATGCGTTAGAGTCTCCGCCTATCAGTCCACCATGGACACACTGGGGAATAGCCAGGCCGTCGGCTCCAGACGGGTCGAGGCCCGTTGTAGGATGCTTGTCCACTCGTCAAGGAGGGGAGGCTTATCCAGTTCTCTGAGTGAACTCGGCCAGGTATACTCTACATATGAGCACCTCGATTTCCTCCTTAAGAGCCCAACAATTGCCGGTCTCGTGCCAGTGGTCTCGATGGAACCGGCAGTTGAACATTCGGTCCCTTCTTCTGGCGAGGTTGTTGGACGGCGGGGGGTACTTGAGCATTTCTTTGTTCTCAATCTCCATGAGGATGGCCGAAACACTTGCGGATAGAGGAGTGAACCTCTCGAACCGAGGGACGGGAGGTGGACGCCTCTGACCAGTGAGGTACTTTAGTGACTTCTTCGGGACCTCCAACTGATCCGCTCTCCTCTTCCCCATCGCTAGAGTCTCCTTATAGCCACCGGGGTGTAGAGCCTCTTCCGCTCGGATGTATTTTTCAACCCTTTGTAGAAGATTGGAAAATCGATGGGAGATATTTTGGTGAGGGAGGCTTTCAGTTGGTAATGGCGGACGTTGTGTCGGAATGCCGTCGAGGCAACCCTGACGTCGAAGGAGGAGATTTTCCTGGCTTTTGCAATGAATCTTCGGACAAAGATTCGGAGGGACTCTCTGTCATTCTGTTTTAGGTCCAGAAGGGAGGCGCTGGTCTTCTCCGCCTTGCGACTAGTCAAGAAGTGCGTAAGGAAATTCTCTTCGAGCCGATCAAAGGAAAAAATTAAACCAGGGGTGAGCTTAGAATACCATTCTCGAGCCAGCCTATGCAGAGTGGATGGGAACACGCAACATAGGAGAGGATCCGAGACGCTGTGAATCATTATGAGGGTTTTGAACCCCTCTATGTTATCAGCAGGATCTGTCTTTCCGTTATAAGTCTCGAACTGTGGAGGTTTGAAGTTCCTCGGAATAGGGGCGTTGAGGATTCAGGTGGAGAATGGGGGGTTTTGATAGTTGACGACCTCGACTGAATCGTCCCTGGTTCTCGCCTATTCGAGCTAGGCGTTCTTCTATGTTCTGAAGACATCTTCGGACATCGTCCTGCCTATCTCCAGATCTAGATGACCCGTGGGACTCCTCTTCCCAAGAGTCCTCGATTTCTTCTCTAGTCGGACGTTGTCCGTCCCAGGTTCTTCCACGAAGTGCCTGTAGGACTTCTGCCTGAAACTCTTGGAACTCGGCACGAGTGATGTGGCCTTTTCTGCCGTGATTGCTGAGATGCTGGTGGTCTCTCGGTGAGTGGCTATGTCGTCCATCTTGGCCTCGGGATCGAAGAGTATTGTGGCTCAAAGCCCGGTTTGATGGTGTGGTCTTGCCCCTCGAATGATTGAGCTGGTTTCGGAGGTCTCCCTGGTTGGATCGGCTGTTGATGACGATCAGGAGGTCGTCTACCACTTGTTGTTCGACTGGCCTTGAGACGGAGCGGGATGCACTCGAAATTGGTCCCTGCGGATCTTGGTTCGTTGTCTCTGCAAGCCCTAGGTATTCGTGGGGCTACAGACCGGTGGGAGAGGAGGGACCGAAGTCCCTGTGGCGGCGATATATTGGTTTTGGGAGCCATGAGAGTGGGTCACTTCGGATGAGAACTTGGGTTGAGGGTTGAATTGATCTGCAGATTCCCACAGACAACGCCAATCTGTTGCGGTCTTTTTCTTGGGTGTGGGAGCAACAGATGATGTGAGTTATTTGGATTTAAGAAAACCGCAATGATCCTGACCTTCGTTCGGGATTTGAAGGAACCCTGGGTTAGTTCGATCTTAGATGGCTGCTTCGTTCGCCTGCAAAATCAACTCTGAAACACCGGGAGTGTTCCCGATGACAGACCCTCCGATTCTTAAGTTAGAAAGCAGCTATAGAGTCGGGGGAATTATGTGGTGAAAGAGTCCTTACCTGTCATGGTCTACCCCATGCAGTGTTTATAGGTCATTTGAGAAGGATCCGTTATCTCCTGCGCTTAGCGTGGTATCCAATCCCCTTGATTTCGGATCTGAGATTAGTTACTCCCTTGAGTTATGGGGTACGGTTACGACGTAACCGACAGATCGCCTAGAGTGGCAGGCGGTTTCTCCGGATGCATGAATGGGCCTGCGGAAGGCGGCTGGCTTGGGCCAGTAGGGAGGTTGGCGTTGGGCCTGGTTTGGTGCTTTGTGATTCGTTCAAGGATCATCGGTGGAGATCGCTTGTGGTTTTTCCCACATCAGAAATCTATGAATAATTTGTGCCCATGTTGAGTAGATATGGTATGCAAAGAGGTTAATTTGTGCCCATCCTTACAGCTGTAGTAGAGCATAATGCATGCATTTGCTTTGAGACTGGGAGCAGCAAATGCCACACTGGGGGATGTTTAACTGCTGCTTTAATATTATCAACTACTCGAAGAGGACAGTCCGTGGATTGGACTGTTCAAGATTTACAGTTGTGGCGAGACAGTAGCAGTGAGATGTTTGGCTATAACCAAAGCAACACTGGAGTGGGGTCGGTTATCTCAGATATGTGAGCCAAATTTATCTGTGGTTTGGGTTATGCTGCAACCTGTTTGGGCTTGGGTTGGACCTTGCCAAACAGCCACGCACAACCTGAAGTAGTGAATTGTCGAAGTCAAGTTGTGACCTGGCATGAATATGATATAGACCTACTATCCTTAATGTCTGCAAATGAGCTCATCTTGTTTAGCCCAACCCACGTGCCTTACTGGTCGACACATACACACAAATTACTACAGTAAAGTGATGCTACTTGTGACTGCACCGTTGTAGATACAACCAATTAGTTCCAGCGAGTGTTGTAAGCGTTGTCTCTTGGACAAATCCGAAATTAGGAAGGCAATTGAGAAGTATATGATCAGATCTGTGGATTTAACATCTATAACCTGACTATTTGTTTTATTGGTAACTTATTTTTAACCTAGGTTGGGTTTTCATTTTATATTATTCGAGTGCTGATGTTTGCTTTGCTTGTGATTATTTTGTGCATTTCAATGTTGCAATGTGAGTGTGGGCTCTCTATCCTTCTTTTATTTGCAACCAGTCGGAGCAGTTTCTTTTAATTTTCATTGAACCCCCACATGTTCCTCAATCACCTAACAGAATTGATGCCCTCTGCTTCTAAGTCAAATTTGTTTTGGTGTATGGATGCTTTGCTTTGATGACTTGGTAGTGATACTTAGAAGATTGTTTGGCTTGATGTAATTTCGATTGTAGTAGATAGATTTTTAGTGTTCGTTTCTACGAAGACCAATTGATTAATGTATCGGAGAGAAGGGACGAGATAACACCAATTAATTGCTGGATCGACTATGGAGAAAAGAACGATGGGATTCTTTAACTGTTGTTGTTATGGTGCATTGACAAACCAAACTCTTTATGCGCCAATATCACTGCAGATTTGTTGACAGCAATCCAGAACCAACTGAACACAATAACATTCTGAAATTTTGTTGGATTGCTAGGGATGAACTACAAAAGATTCCACCCAAAAAACAAGGAATTTTCTGTATTAAACTTCATTCTGTGTGTAAAAAATATATTTCATTAGCTTATTAAAAGGATAAGCAGGCTCCGAATTCCATGATTGTTATGTTTACAATTTAAAAGCATTACAATAATGACACTGAGATTAGATCTAATAGAGCATGCTCCCACATTTCATACATCTCTACTACTATAATGGAAGAAGGCCTTTGTCTTTGACCCAACCCGTACAACGCACGTGTAGGTAAATTTTTTTTGCCCTTTTCATTCCTCCCAATTTTTTTCCACGTGCACAGCACGTATATAATACTAGTCTAGAATCACGCCAATATTACCTAGGATAGTTCCATCGTCTTTCCTTTAACAAAGTATAATAATAGTAACACCGATTTAGTTTAACTCGATAACTCATACAGTATTATACATCTTTTGTATCAATACTCTTAACTGTGTACAAGCTGATTACTACAATACAACTTCAGAAGAAAAAGAGGTTGAATGTTACATTTTACAACTCTCGCATCATCATGTTTTTGCCATCCATCAAAGCGAATCCACACATGTGCTTCATCATCACACAACACATGCCCTCTCATCTACCTCCTAATTACATAACTACCCTTCTGTACACCCCAAAAAAAAAACAAAACAAAACTACTTCCCGCCGTTAAAACTCTGATATTGACGTCTCTTCCGCCGCCGCCGCCGCCGCCATGTGTATCCTCTCAAAATACTCCCTTATATCAAACCCCTTCTCTTCCGGACTCGGTATCCTCACCGCCTCCTCCAACTCCTCCACCTCAGCGAAATACGGCGGCCTCCCAACCTCGCTCAACATATCCCACTTGACCCCTCTGAAAAACGCATGTTCCTTAACCTCCTCCGCACCTCCACCACACCCCAACCTCTTCGTCACATCCTTCTCCAACAGCCGTCCGATCAAATCCGTCAGATCCGATCCCCGCCGTCCGCCAAACTCCACATCCCTCGTCACAATATTCCGAAACGTCTCCTTCCTATTCTTCCCCTTAAACGGCGTCCTCCCGTACGCCATCTCGTACGTCAAAATCCCCAACGCCCAAAAGTCAACCCCGAAATCATGTCCTTCTCCCTTCACAATCTCCGGCGCCACGTATTCCTCCGTCCCCACGAACGAGTGCGACTTCTCAACTCCGGCAGCAGATCCGCTCCCGCCGCGGTGCCGGCTGCTGCTCTGCCGGCGGATGACCGGTGAAACCTTGGCCGACTTTACCTTCTTAAGCATATGTAGGTTGAAATTGTCGGCGGCGAAGATTCTTGTGAAATTGCGGCGGTGGTGGTGGTGGTGGGGCGGAGGTGGGTGAGGACAAGTGTTTCGGTTTGATGGTGTTTTGGGAGTGAGATGGCGGGAGAGGTCGAAGTCGGTGAGAGTGAGGTGTCCATTAGACTGGATGAGGATGTTCTCGGGCTTGAGGTCACGGTAGACGATGTGGAGGGAGTGGAGGTGGGAGATGGCGAGGAGGATTTCGGAGAGGTAGAAGCGGATGGCGGAGAGGGAGAAGATGCGGTCGGAGAGGGTGTAGCGGAGGGTGTTGAGGTCGCCGCCGGGGCAGAAGGGGAGGGCGTAGGCGAGGAAGGATGGAGAGTCGAGGGAGGCGAGGAGGGAGGGGAGGAAGGGTTGAGGCTGGAGCTGGAGTTGGGAGAGGAGGTGGAGCTCCCACTGGGAGCGGCGGAGGGAGTCGGGTTTGGATGTCGGGGAGTTTTTGGGGATAACTTTGAGGGCGAAGGGAGGAGATGAAGGGACCGACTTGTTCGTTACGAGGAAGACCGTGCCCA
Source organism: Hemerocallis citrina (assembly GCA_017893485.1). Lineage (NCBI taxonomy): Eukaryota > Viridiplantae > Streptophyta > Magnoliopsida > Asparagales > Asphodelaceae > Hemerocallis > Hemerocallis citrina. The sequence continues at coordinate 83,039 of JACEHZ010000160.1, read as the reverse complement.
TTGCGCCGCGCCCGAGGACGCGGAGGGCGGTGAGGCTGTCGAGGTCGAGTTGCGTCGGCGTCGGCATTGGGGCCTGGAATGGGAGATTGGAATTGGAGGGAGAGCCAGGGGAATATAAGAGTGGAGGGAGGGAGGGAGGGAGGGAGGGAATGGGGAGGGGAATAAGGAATGGAATTCCCTTTTTTTAGGTAACTGTTTAGCTTTTTTTTACTTGTTTGTTTGTTTGTTTATTTATTTATTTATTTATTTACTATGAGGTAGTTTTGAATGCTAATTATGGTATTAAGGTTGGTGGGTTTGGCTGGCTGCTGTTTTAGACGGTGAGAAATAGATACAACCAACAGTATATGCAATACGTTTTAATGTAATAGGTTTTTAAAAGAGTTGCGTTTTGCTGGTGGTTTTGAAAATAGTTTTTAAACTTAGATTTGTATAAAAAAAAAATTATAAATAAGTTTTTTGAGATTTTAAAAAACAAGCGTTTGTTTGGATAACTGTTTTTTGAAAATGAGAAGAAAGAGAACATAACATTTTTTGAGAGAGATGAAGAAAATGAGAAAAAAAATTTATAAAACTATTTTTTGAAATTTTCTAAAAACGGGTTTTAAAATGAGAATTTTCCAAAAAAAAGTTCGAAACGTATTTTTCGAAAACACCTAAACAAACACGATTTTTAGATTTTAAAATTTAAAAAACTGAAAATAGGTTTTAAAACCCTAAACAAACAAAAATATGAATGAAAAAAATCCCTTGAACTATTCTTTTATGTAGAAAATCTTGAACTTTTTTTATGCAGAAAACCACACTCAAGTATAGTTGCAAAAAACTCACCCCAACAACCTGAGCTTTCTGCTAAAGTTGTGTGAGATTTTTTGACAATAACGAGAAAATGCATGACGTTTTCTGAATCAGCTTATAAAGATGAATGAGGTTATCTAATACAAGCAGAAAAGTTAGATGTGGTTTTTTTGCAACCATATTTGAATGTGGTTTTCTGTGCAAAAAAAGTTCAGTGATATTTTCTACATAAAGGATAAAATTTAAGTGATTTTTTTTTTTTCAAATTTAGCATTTTAAAAATGGATATCCGCCTTTTGAATCAACTCCGGGAATGTTCAGATGATTGGCTACCTGTGGCTGTAGGTAACCTAACTTACCCGAATGAAGATAAATTTGTGAAATTGGATATTTATAAATAAAAAAATTAGTTCGAATAAGAACGTAGCTACTAGCTATACATACCCACACTTTTCTCTTATCAACTCCTGATCTCTTGCCTATTACCGAAGAATTACCTGTAGAGAAGTTTACTAGTAGACCAATGACACTTGCTTGTGTGACTAGAATTGAGAAGTGTTTGTATATTTCAACAACTTTTGAGATCCAAATGGTAAGATACCTAGATAGGTATCTTTAACTCGAGTGAGGAATTTCGTAGATGCTGTAGGATAATGGCTCGATTCTGGTATTTGGTATCTGCAGTGTTCGAAAGTTTCAGAGCTCCAGTCGACTGGATGGAGGAGCAGTCGACTGTCCAGAGAGGAGTTTTCGAAGACTGAGAATACAGCAGTAGCAGTCGACTGTATGTGGGAGTCAGTCGACCGTCCCGAAGGAAGTACCAGTCGACTGGTAATTGGACCAGTCGACTGTCGGCGGATTTTGGATCCAGAATAGGCCCAATTCGAAAAGGCCCAATAGTTTCCCTATAAATACACCCGTTAGGATTTTGTAAATTGTAACACCTTATTCGGATTTTGCAGCCGTCATCTCTTGTAAAGGCTTTGTTTGCCCATTGGAGATCATAGTAAAGAACCCCAACCGCCCCTTGTGGATGTAGGCATCGTTTTGCCGAACCACGTAAATCTTGTGTTCTTGTGTTGCTTGCTTTTCTGTGTTTTCTCGCTGTTTCTCTCGTTTGATTATTGGTTTGATTTGTATTCCGCACAACAAGTGGTATCAGAGCTGTTGGTTCGACCTAGAGGGAGATGGCGGGTGATGCAGATGCAACCAAGGATGTTGTGGGATCAAGTTCGTCCAGAACAACGATTCACAACGCAAAATTTGAAGTTGAAAATTTTGATGGGACAAACAATTTCGGGATGTGGCAATGTGAGGTGTTGGATGTTTTTGTTCAACAAGAACAAGATGTTGCTTTGGAAGTAGAAAAACCAAAGGATATGTCCGAAGCAGATTGGAAGAAGTTGAATCGAGTTGCGTGTGGGACTATTCGGCTCTTTATTGCGAAGGCTCAGAAGTACGATTTGATGAGGGATACCATTGCTGCGGTGTTGTGGAAGAAGCTCGAAGACAAATACATGAGGAAAAGTTTGGAGAATCGGCTGTATTTGAAGAAGAGACTTTTTCGCTTCACCTATACGGAAGGTATGTCTATGAATGCTCATGTTGAATCATTTAATAAATTATTGGCTGATTTGTTAAATTTGGATGAGCAAATTAAGGATGAAGATAAAGCCCTAATTCTGTTGAATTCATTACCTGAAAGTTATGATCATTTAGCAACTACTTTATTATATGGAAAAGATACTGTGAAATATGAAGATGTTGCACATGCTCTGTTGAATAATGAAACTAGGAGAAGGGATAAAATGGTTGATAGAGAAACTTCTGAAGCTTTAATTGTAAGGGGCAGGACTGAGACCAGATCTGAGTCCAAATCTGGGAAAAAGGGAAACAAATCTCGTTCCAAATCGAGAGGAGTTTCGAAGGACAGGAAAATACCGGCCAAAGATGAATGTGCTTTCTGTCATGAAAGGGGGCATTGGAAAAAGGATTGTCCAAAGCTACGAAATAAGGAAAATTCGACTGCAAATGTGACTGTTGATAATTTAGAAAATGGCGAGGATTTTTCTTTTGCACTTGCTTCTAGTCCCTCACTTTATCAAGAAGTATGGTTTCTTGATACAGCAGCCTCCTATCATATGTCTTGGAAAAATGAGTGGTTTACTTCTTTGGAGTATATGGATGGTGGTGTAGTTTTGATGGGAAATGATGCACCTTGTAAGAAGGTAGGAATCGGGAAGATTGAATTGCTTATGCACGATGGTCTTATTAGGGAGCTTTCAGATGTATGGTATGTTCCAGATTTGAAGAAGAATTTAATTTCACTTGGTGCTTTGGAGGCCAGTGGATTGAAATTTGCTAGTGAAGGTGGCATTCTGAAGGTGACTAGCGGATCACTCGTGGTGATGAAAGGGCAAAGAAAAAGGAACTTGTTTTTCTTGCAGGGAAAAACATATTTGGGTCAGGCTGCCAGTGTAACTGAAAGGCCTAAACAGGTTGTTCCCGACTCTACTAGGTTGTGGCATATGCGACTCGGGCATGCAGGAGAAAAGGCCTTGCAGGGGCTTGTGAAGCAAGGGTTGCTTAAAGATGCTAAAGGGTGCAAGTTGGAATTTTGTGAACATTGTGTTTTGGGTAAGCAAACTAGGGTGAAATTTGGTACAGCTGTACATCAGACAAAGGGTATCCTCGATTATGTGCACACAGATGTTTGGGGCCCTACTCAGACACCTTCTATGAGTGGTAGACACTGATTTGTTACTTTTGTTGATGATTACTCCAGACGAGTTTGGGTATATACCATGAAGCACAAAGATGAAGTTTTGACATTGTTCACAAGTTGGAAGAAGAAAGTTGAAAATCAGACTGGTAGGAAGATTAAGGTTCTGAGGTCAGATAATGGAGGGGAATACAAGAACGATCCGTTTCTGAAATTGTGTGAAGATGAAGGGATCCAAAGGCACTTCACAGTTAGGAAGACTCCACAGCAAAATGGGGTTGCAGAAAGGATGAACATAACCTTACTTGAGAAGGTGAGATGTATGTTAGCACAGTCTGGATTGAAGAAGACATTTTGGGCAGAAGCTGTTATATATGCAAGCCACATTGTCAACCGTTTACCATCAGCAGCACTTGAAGGCAAGACGCCTATTGAGGTATGGAGTGGTAAACCTGCATCTGATTATAGTTTTTTGCATATATTTGGTTGTCCTGCTTATTTTCATGTAACTGAAACTAAACTTGATGCAAGAGCCAAAAAGGCTATATTTGTTGGTTTTAGTACTGGTGTCAAAGGTTACAGGTTGTGGTGTCCAGAACAAAAGAAGTTAGTAATCAGCAGAGATGTGACTTTTGATGAGACCAGCATGATTAGCTCGGGACAGTCGACTGGTGGTATAGGACAGTCGACTGGTGAGCAGCAGAAGAGTGGGACAGTTCTCCAACAGGTGAGTAGCAGAATCTCGGGACAGTCGACTGGTGTACAGGAGCAGTCGACTGGTGGTCTAGAACAGCAGAAGAGTGGGAGCTCGGGACAGTCGACTGTTGGCAATAACCAGTCGACTGGTAGGAGAGTTCTCCAACAGGTGGAGTTAGAAAAGTTTTCAGTTGAAAATCCTGTTCCTGTCCAAGATGAAGATGATGTGGTTGATACTGAGAATGATGAAGAAGTTCCTATCCAGCAGGAAGAATCAATTGCAGTAAGAAGGCAAAGAAGAGATATCAAACGACCGTCTCGCTTTACAGATACAGTTGCATTTGCTCTTCCCATTGTGGATGATGAAGTTCCCTCCAACTTCAAAGAAGCCACTAGAAGTTTTGAAAATGCAGATTGGAAAGTTGCTATGGATGAAGAGATGAACTCTCTTCATAAGAATAAGACTTGGGATCTAGTGCAACTACCAAAGGGGAAGAAAGCAATTGGTTGCAAGTGGGTGTATACGAAGAAAGAAGGTCCAAAAGGCAGTGTTCGGTTCAAGGCTAGACTAGTTGCAAAGGGGTATGCTCAAAAGGAAGGAATTGACTATAATGAAGTGTTCTCTCCGGTTGTTAAGCATCCTTCTATTCGGATTTTGTTGGCATTGGTAGCACAGTTTGATCTTGAATTGACACAGATGGATGTGAAGACTGCGTTCTTACATGGGGATCTAGATGAAGAAATTTATATGTTGCAGCCAGATGGGTTTAAGACAGCTGGGAAGGAAAATTGTGTTTGCAGGTTGAAGAAGTCTCTCTATGGGTTGAAGCAATCTCCAAGGCAGTGGTATTTGAGGTTTGACCAGTTTATGAAAGTGCAGGGATATTCCAGAAGTGAGTATGATCATTTTGTCTACTTCAGGAAGTTGCAGAATGGTTCTTTTATATATCTGTTATTATATGTGGATGACATGTTGATTGCCTCTAAAAATGCTAAGGAGATTCAAAATTTGAAGAATCAGTTGAGTTCTGAGTTCGAGATGAAGGATCTTGGTGAAGCCAAGAAGATACTTGGGATGGAGATAGCTAGAGACAGGGCAAAGGGCATAGTAAGTTTGACACAGAAGCAATATCTTTTGAAGGTGCTGAAACGGTTTGGTATATATGAGAAAACTAAACCAGTCAGTACACCCTTAGCCACTCATTTCAGAATTAGTGCTTCTCAGTCCCCAAGTACAGATGAAGAGAGACAGTATATGGCGAATGTACCTTACACTAGTGTGGTTGGCAGTTTGATGTATGCCATGGTTTGTACTCGACCAGACATCTCTCAGGCGGTGAGTATGGTTAGTCGATATATGCATGATCTAGGCAAAGAGCATTGGCAAGCAGCTAAATGGATTTTGAGGTACATAAGTGGCACCACAGATGTGGGTTTGAAATTTGAAAGGGATGACAATATTAGCAGGTTATTGGTGGGTTATGTTGATTCTGACTATGCAGGTGATCTAGATAAGAGGCGGTCTACTACAGGCTATTTGTTTACTATGGCTAGAGCACCTATAAGTTGGAGGTCAAATTTGCAGTCCACTGTAGCGTTGTCTACTACTGAGGCTGAATACATGGCAGTTGCTGAGGCCATGAAGGAAGCCATTTGGATACATGGACTTTTGAAGAGCTTGGGAATTCATTGGGAGAAGGTGGAGGTACACTGTGACAGTCAGAGTGCTATTCATTCAGCGAAGAACCAAGTTCATCATTCGAGGACCAAACATATTGATGTTCGTTATCATTTTGTGCGTGATTTGATAAAGGATGGTGATATTCATTTGGTGAAGATTGGAACAGCTGATAATCCTGCTGATATGTTGACCAAAATTGTTGGGGCAGCCAAGTTCAAGCATTGCATGAACCTGGCTAATATTTTGCATGTTTGATAATTTGGCATGGGCGATTGGGATAGTACTTTGCTATTGGTTTGTTTAGTATGTGATATCATACTAAGGTGGAGTTTGGTTTTGTTACATTTGGTGATGAGCAGTTGTTTTGGAGTATTTGTGGAAATTGCTTGGGCTACTTGGAAGATTTCACCAAGGTGGAGATTGTTGGATACTTGGAAGATCTCGCCAAGGTGGAGATTGTAGGATAATGGCTCGATTCTGGTATTTGGTATCTGCAGTGTTCGAAAGTTTCAGAACTTCAGTCGACTGGATGGAGGAGCAGTCGACTGTCCAGAGAGGAGTTTTCGAAGACTGAGAATACAGCAGTAGCAGTCGACTGTATGTGGGAGTCAGTCGACCGTCCCGAAGGAAGTACCAGTCGACTGGTAATTGGACCAGTCGACTGTCGGCGGGTTTTGGATCCAGAATAGGCCCAATTCGAAAAGGCCCAATAGTTTCCCTATAAATACACCCGTTAGGGTTTTGTAAATTGTAACACCTTATTCGGATTTTGCAGCCGTCATCTCTTGTAAAGGCTTTGTTTGCCCATTGGAGATCATAGTAAAGAACCCCAACCGCCCCTTGTGGATGTAGGCATCGTTTTGCCGAACCACGTAAATCTTGTGTTCTTGTGTTGCTTGCTTTTCTGTGTTTTCTCGCTGTTTCTCTCGTTTGATTGTTGGTTTGATTTGTATTCCGCACAACAGATGCTTCAAATTATTTTATCCTACTTCAAATCTCTAATCTCTAATATCTAATATTATAATGACAAAAGACGTGTCATTCGTCATTTTGTCATTCTACCAACATGTACAATGCACGTATATAACTAATATAAAGAAGATTTTTGATTCAAATACTTCCTACCTGCGTCAGAGTTTTTATTTTTATTTTTTGAAATTATTAAAACGTGCATTGCAAGAGTAAATTACTAGTATCATTAATTACATAGATGCTTACATAACTTGATTTCTTTGTCAAAGTGTCGTTCATGTGCAACAGTCTGTTGTGGAACACTTGTTAATTACAAGTGAAATATAAAAATGGAAATCTTAATAGTTTAGTAATTAAGACGAGGTTAAAATAAAATAAAAAGGACAGTGCAAAGAAATAAACAAAGTGTGGACAAGCAGTAGGCAAACGTGTATTGCACAAAGCACAGGACAAGGTCGCAATTAACAAGACCTTTCTTTGTTCCTTACACTGTACACGCTCTTCAAATTGCACTATAATTTCGTTAAACGCTAGGGATTTTAGCTGTAATCTTAAAAGATTAATAAGAATTACACGTGTGGAGAGCGGATTTAGGGATCTAGATTAATTAGGGAATAATTAAAAGGACAAAAAATGGTACAGTTACGTGGGGTGAGAAACTGAGAAATGATTGATGCACCAATAATAATATTTTACCACAAATATAAGATCTCACAAACATAAAAATAAATAGATATGTAGAATTAATTAATATTTTTACTTTAAAAATGTAAGATACAAGTTTTTCTCGCGAGGTTTTCTACACCAAAATTTCTCAAAATAAAATGGAGAACTCTCTTTAATATCTCACTTTATTTTTTGACGGCATTCCGTAAAATCCTAGACAACACACACGGCAAAAGAAGTTATCTCAGTTATGTATTACTCAAACCATAGGATTTACATCTATATTTATAGATCCCAATTAAGATAAACATAAATACAGTCTAAAAGGATTCAAACTCGCAACATGTTTGTAATCAATGCACTACATATGGCAAACTCGGTCCACTGTGTGGTCAACTGCATATGACAATCGACTGTCAAATCACTTTTGTTGCTGCTCTTGCTTGTTGTATCCGCTGCTCTTGCTGTTGTGCTCGTTGCCTTCGTGTCTTTTTTTCTTCTTAAAGCTCTTGTGCTTGTATATTGGATCCACAAAGTCTTAACACCGAGAAAGGGTAGGATTCACGACGACTAGTTGGTTTGTTTTGTTTTATGTTCCTGCACCCACCCGAGAAAATGGCAAGGGTAGCGGCTGGTGGGGCCCACCATTCTGGACTTGGATTTTTTGTTTGTGCGATTGTATTGTTTGTTTCTTGCAATTTGAAATGGATGGTAGCAATACTAGCATTCCTCATGTGCATGCTTCACGTTTTCGGGTTCTTTTTCTACTGAATTATGCCTTTTTTAAGAGGTAAAAAGTTGTGTTGTATCTAAAAAGAGAATGTAATTGTTAGTTGTGTTTTTAGTAGCACGTTTTCCGGGTTATACGATTAGGCAATTGTGTATTGAGTGCTTTTTTCTTTTTCAGGGAGACATCAAATATATAGAATGTGTTCGAAATCACATTTGAAATAGTGATTGAGAAACCACATTTAGAAACAAAAGAAAGGTTATTTTCAAATTACTCACTCACAAATATGCCAATTCATTAAAACTCACTTACATATTAGTATTTTTATCTAAGTCATTTACAATGTTAGCTACTTTCCATAAAACTACTCTTAATTAGTTTTCATCATAAACTAAAAAGTATTTAAGATTAAATAATATTTCTACCTATCTCTATACCTCTAATTATTATTATTATTATTATTATTATTATTATATCTTAAGCTAATAGAGCTACCCCATCTCCCCTTTCTCTATTTTGAAATAGAGAAAGGAGAGCAAAAGTAAGAACTGACACGTGTAGCCCACACCAATTGTCAAAACAAAATTAATTAAAAAAACCCCCAAAAAACATTTCCTCTTCTACATCTCCCCAAAACCCACAAACCCTAACTTTCCCTACCCCAAAACCCACCCACATCTCCTCACCCGTCCGTCCCTACCGCCGCATGTCGTCCACCCCACCCCGATCCCGCCCGTCTCTACCCTCCATCGTCGCCGTTCGTTGTCAATCCCGCCCCGACCTCGCCGTTCCCACCCTCCATCGTAAGTTTCCCTTTTACTTAAGATTTTTTTATCTTTCTCTAAGGCTCAACAGTTCTCTTAAATTGATTCGTAACTGAAGATGACCAACCTATATTTGTTCAGAGAATGCATTGTGGAGTAGTTTCGATCTCAATGGAGAATGGACAAGTGAGTAAATTCCAAATAACATACAGATGAAACTGTTATAATATTTTTGATATTTTGAATGATAACTTTTGATTGTTGATATACCTGATCTTAAATTAATTAGAAACATCAAACATATAATTGATCATTATGGAGTACTATAGTTGAAATAGTCATAAAATCCTCATACGAAGACCATACAGCTAAACCTAAATTCCTCATACAAGTTATATTCCATAACTGATTATTAAAGAGTAATGCTTCATCCACTACCAATTTCTCAACCATTCTCTTCATTATCTAAGGTGGATTAAATATATAAATGAAGAGCCTTATTTTATACATATTATTATTATTTTATTATATATCTTAAGCTAATATGCCTACCCCATCTCTCCTTTCTCGAGAACAAAAGTAGGAATTAACACGTGCAACCCACATCAATTGCAAAATTAAAAAAAAAACACACAAAAAAGTTTTCTTCTACCACATCTCCCCCAAACCCACTAACTCTAACCCTCCCTACCCCAAAACCCAGCCAAATCTCCTCCGCCGCCCGTCGATCTCCTTGCCATCGCCACCCATCGAACTCCTCGCCAGCGTCGGCCCGCATATTGAGGTAAACATGTCTGACTCTCAAGATATATAGTAGTAGAGAATAGTAGTATAGACAATTGAATAAAACTCTCTTATTTTCGTGAATTTATTTTTTTTGGGGCTTCAACATATTAAGGGGAGCTGAAGGCATGACTCTTCTCTGCTCATCATCCCAATTGTTGGTAAGCACTTCAAAATCTAAACACTTGAAAATCAAAATCTCTATCTTGCTCATCTCTATTTTAATAAGTACATTTAATAATGAATTCACTTACCTCGATACCAGTGGTTATTTCTCTTCTCCTTAAACTTAGCTAAGAAAGAGTTTCACCCTTCCTTTCTCTCTCCCTCCTTTTCTAACAATACCAAGAAGAAGAGAGCAGTCACTGCAAGAATTCGATCCTTCTTCAATCCCTTCGAACACCAACCCATTATTAAAGATGCACTCAAGGTGTTTGACAAAATGCCAATCAATTTATTTATTGTGTTTCTCTTTTCGGGTATTTAGAAATTGACATAATTACCTCCTACAGGAGCCTGTAGCTTTCATGGGTGGTGTCTTCCCTCCCTGTACAATGTGTTGCCCAAGGTCAAGGTCTGACATCTTGCCCAAGTGCATAGGAAAAAAAATCACATGTACACACATAACTACTTCACCACATCTCTTGATTGTGACCGAACATTTCAAACCAATAACATCATTTCCCGCCATACACAGGTAATTCTAAATCAAACAGTACAGAAATCACTGCCTTTACGGGTAACATGTATAGAGAAGTAGTACCTATATGTGGAGTGCAATATGTACAGAGAAATAGTACCTATATGTGGAGAACCAGCCAACCAATTTGGTCTCCATCATTGATAAGGTTTTTCAATGGAGGTAAACTTCATACAACACCCTTTAGTCTATTATTTTATACCTATACGTGGAGTGCAATATGTTGTGTGCACACCAACTAGAATCATTTCAAAAAGGCCATGTGTGATATGTGATATGCACACCAATTGATTTATAGAATGGTTCACCATTAATTTACTCAGATGCATGCTAATTGTTTGATTATATTTCTCGCTCACATTACTACAGTAACTATTGTTAGGTTGTATTTGCATGAATTAATACGAATGTTAGAATGCATGTGAATAGTGAATGTTGGTGATAAGTATAAACACTGAGAAATTTAATAAATGAAGTAAACATTTTTTTCCCTAGAAGAATTATATGTAAAGTTCAGTGAAATATAGTGTTTTATTGAGCATAAAGTAGTTGATTTTGTTTTCAACAGTAGGTGTGAAGATTCAAAGATAGTGGGAGATTTGCAATCATATTGATGGCAGTCAGACTCTTTCTTTACATCAGATATGTTATATGTATTCTTATCTCCTATTATACTTTCTTTCGGGTTAATCATTATTGTTATTTATCTCAATATGTAATGTTTCATTATATTTTTCAACATTGTGTTTGATTACATATTTATTATTGATATTTAAATAATTGTCCAAAACTACACTTATTAATGTAGGATGCAAGACAAAAATAATATTTTGTCTTTCCAACTTAATAAGGCAATTTCTGCATATGCACAACGTTAGAGATTTAAAATATTGCGGCGGAAAAGGCATCGTCCTATGAGGGCACTGCTGACTTCAGATCCACACAAAATTGCATGTACGATAAGAATTCTAAAGTTAAGACAAAAACTCTCCATAGTGTTGGGGTTTATCTTAAAAACATGTGTTTACGCACGGTCAATTGTATGTACCATTATCGCGTTGCACTTCCCGTTCTGGCTTGAAGATGTTGCTGACAGATAACTCAAACGATTCCCAAAAGACTAATGATCGTACATGTAATGTGGTAAATCAAGAAGTTTTTCAAGAAGTGCATAACTCCATGATAATCAATTGAAAGGTAAATGTCATCTTAGTAGAGTTTATCAAAGCCTTATTTATTCTTTTTTCTTTAATGTATCGTCTTATATCAATTCAAATTGGTTCATGCTGCTAGATAAATGATTACTTTTTAATGTGATGCATTTAACTATATTTTCATTTCATGTTTTCTTTTTATGTAGGCTGACATATGATGTTCGTGTGTGAAGAATTTTGTCACTCGGTAATGTGATTCCATGTTGAAATTACTAAAATATTTTGATACTACAATGTTGAAATTAGGACACTTTTTTTTGGGGGGGGGGGGGGGGGGGGGGGGGGGGGGGGTTGTATTTACGTAGCTATAAACAATAGTTGTTTAGAAAATTAATTTTGTATTTTAACTGTTTGGATTGCACTCTTTTAATATCGTGAACAATTTATTTAACCCATCTGTTGTATATATAATTGTGATTTAAGTATGAAAGATTATTGTGATTGTGTTTGGAGGTGCCTTATTGTCATCGAATATTGTGTTTTCTGTGAAAGCTTTACTACATAATTGTTGAATGTTAATATGTTGAATTATAATTATACAGAGAAAAAGTTGTAAATATGAGGAGGTTCTGTTGAATTTTTTATTTAATATTATTATTTTTTAAATTATCTTTTGGTAAAGTCTATGCAATTTGCACAGGGGATATACTAGTATACGATGACGGTAATTAGTAAAAAGGGACTAAATGGTCTTTTTTAAACTCAGGTTAATACTTAACATAGGTTAATTTAAATGCTACTGTCAGAAGTAACTTTTTTGGAATGTATCCTATATTGTGGGCGAATTATATAGAACTAGATTTGCCCGTGGGCACGTGCCTACGACATCTTCGGAACGATACAAAACACGAAAAACCTGTAAACAATAAAACAACAATTATGTAGCTTAAGTTTGAATAGTATGATAATAATTAGTTGTAAATAAAAATCCATGTTTCCATTAGTATATGTTGAAAAATAATTATAAATGGGGGTATAAAATCGAACTTTTTAGAACTTTAAGTGTGGAGTTGAAGAGATATTTACTATTTTTAATATATTATGTGCAAAAAAAATATTAAAATTCTGAAAATCTAAATTTCTAAGTAAATATAGAAAGAATGGGAGAGAGATAGGAAGAGAGAAAAAGAGAGAAATATGAAAAAGTGAAGAGAGAAGAGAAATACTAATAAAGTAATAAGTTTTTTAGTTTTGGGGGAAAATTTTGATTTTGGGGTTTGAAATTTTGGAGGAAAAATATGTTTTGTGAGGTTTGATCTAGACCTTTGATTTTAGGGGGATTGATTGTGAGCCATTGGATAGCTTTCTTTGTAATTTATTATATAGATTAGTAATTTATGTAGGAGTTATATCGAATTAACACATTTGTGCAAGAGTTATATGAAAATAATATAGCATTTAAGTGGTGATAAGACTACATCTTGGATGTGATATTTAGCTTTCTTTTCGGCCTTTTTGCCCATCCAAAATACGTTGAATTTACAAACTATATATGAATTGATTTGTTAAGAATGATTTTAACAAAAAGAGGTCAAAATTTTACTTTGAATGTTTATAATCATAAGAAAGTTCTTTTGGGATTTCCATTTTCGTAAATGTAAAGGGAGTGGTACTTCATCATGACCGGAAAACTTTTTAAGCTTTTGCTTGAAGATTTCAAACTAAGTATATCAAATTCCCTTTCTTTTTGGTTAGTGTATTTCTTATATAAAATGAGTATGAAACCTATCCCGATAAAATAAATGTATAAGTATGAGCAGATCAGTACCCCACTAATTTTTGGGTAAGAACTCTATTATATATATGCCCGGTATTTGATAAATATTGAAGGTAGAGTTATAGAATCTCCAACCACACTAAACCATTTTGGCTTGCTAGAATAGGTAAAATGGAGAACAATTAGATAATTTGGCTAGCGAATTTAATCTCTACTTCAACCATGCTAGTTATTTTAGCTAACCATAATTTTTTTTTATTTACTAATCCATTAAAATGCCAAAGAAAATGCTAAGCAATTAATAAACAATTAAAGCTCAAATACAGAAACAAAAAACTAAGCCCAATTTTAAAGCCAAAAAAAAAAAAAAAAAAAAAAAAAAAAAACTGATTTCCTGATTTCTCCCGATCTGAGATCGCGAGACAAAAACGAATGAAAAAAAAGGGAAAAAAATCTGAGATCGCTATTTTCGCCAGATTGCGAACCCAAAACAATTTTTTTTCTAAGAGCATGACTTCTCGTGATCTCCGTTCGTTCTTTTTTTGGTTATTTTTTTGGTGATCTTGCAGGAGTTTTTGGCTTTTTTTTGTTAATTTCTTGGGCGAGTGACTGAAAGAGCTGAAATTTTTTTGGTGACCGACTATTCAGTTTTCAACTTCGCCAGATCTGGCGAGTAAATTTGAAATATGTATTTTGGCAAGTAGTTTGACGAGCTCCGTTGGAGCAATTTTTTCTCCAAAAATTTGCTATTTTTGCTAAAAAAGAATAGAGATAGCTAGTGATTGGAGATGGTCTTAGGGATAGGGGAAGACCTAAATTTAATTGAGTGGAAACAGTGTGAAATTATATGATAGCTTGTGGCCTTACAGAAAATATTGCGCTAAAGCAAGCAGAATGGAAAATCAGAATTTATGTAGCCATCTCAACTAGTTAGAAAAAAGACTTTGTTGTTGTTGTTGATATTTTAACTCTATCATAATATAAATTTTACATTATTAAAAAGTCTTCATTGTATATAAATGCTAGTATGTCACTAGAAATATTGTTCATTCATAGAACTCCGACCCTATTTAGTCATCCAAATCCTTCATATTATAATGGAAGAATTGGACGAATTGGGATTGTCATTTGTTGACAATCTGTAATTTGTAGACATTCATTCAACCATCTAATCTCAACCATTCATTTTTAAGTGGGAGTCATATTAATCATTCATTTACTCAACTGTTGTTAATAGAGCATCCACAGTTGTGTGGTATTTATGCATTTTAAGCATAATATACCTTTTTGAGCGTTGCAATCGTATGGAAAATATGCATAATTTTCCATTTCTGCTACAGCAGATTGTTGTATATGAGAGAGGATATAGCAATATGCATATTATATAGGACGAAACATGATGTTTCATCCCAAATATTTTATAATATTTTTTTGGGATCGGACGAAACATATCCGACGAATTATACTTTTTAAAATTAAAAAACACCAGAAAAGGAAAAAAAAAAAACACGGACGAAACATGATGTTTCGTCCATGAATTTAAAATATTTAATAAGTTAATTAATTAATTAGTTAGTTACTTAATTATAATTAGTTGAATAATTAGCTCGTTTAATAATGAGTTAATGGGTTTAATAAGGAGTTAGTGGGTTTAATAATGGATCAATGTCTGCAAAATGTCCCTTCCAGACTTTTGCTTTTTTGCAAAAAGGTCCAGATGTTTCGTCTGAGGGGGATTTTTTTTCTCCTATCCAAATAAACATCAGATGTTTTGTCTACGCAAAAAAAATAAAATAAAATAAATAAATACAAGATCAGCAAAAAAAATTTTAAAAAATTTGGACGGTGCATTTTTTTTCCTCTTCTTTGTTATTTTTTAGCTTTTCATGACTGCTGCGAAACTATGAAATGCTATTTCTATTTATGTATATTTTAGCATGCACTACTGTGGATGCTCTTACCATAATACCCTCAAAGTTCAAATTTATTTACAATATAATTATTTACAAAAGTGTCACTCATATAAAATAAAACTTTGTGCTACTAGGGGGCGTTTGATACAAGGATTTTTTTTTGTTTCTTGTGAATCTTAACTTGGGAATTTAGTTTCCCATGTTTCGTATGCTAAGTTTTAAATTCAAATTCCCAGGAAACTACCATTCTTAGGAATTTTTTTGCCACAATTTCCACAAAAAATTTCCTATGGGGGGTGTGGGTGTGGGTGTGGGTGTGTGTGTGTGTGTGTGGGGGGGGGGGGGGGGGGGGGGGGGGGGGTTGGATTCTTATATTCCCAAGTGCTTGGAAAAATGTTATTTCTTTAAAATTACAATTTTGTCCCTAAAATAAAAAAATCCTAAACCTGGCTCTTCACATTTCTTCTTCTTTTTCCTCCCCAATAAACCCATCCCCTCTTTTTCCCCCAAAAATCCGAGCACCCAACTTGGCCGCCGTCGATCAACTCGTCGCACCGTCGATCCCACTTGTCGTCGTCGATCCCCGAGCACCCCGACCATCTCTCGCGCCGTCGATTCCGAGCCTCTCTCGCGCCGTCGATCCCCGAGCACCCCGACTATCTCTCGCGCCGTCGATCCCGAGCCTCTTTTTTCTCAACCTATGCTCGTTATTTCTCTCCAATTGTCAAGCTACATTAAGCATCGTGATTACTCAAAAGATAAACCTAGTGATATAATTGAAAAAAGAAATAGATTACACCGTTTAAACCTTTTGAATGTATATGTATGCTACTAAAATGTTTCATCACGGTAACTTTATTGGAATCTGTGTGGAGTTTAACAATGTTTAGACACACATCTAACACAACTACCTACTTCGGTGCAGAATTAGATTTTTCATTTCATGTCCGATTTCCATTTTTTCTTGTCTGGATCCATGTTTCTTGGATTCTTGTATAGTGCTATCTGATCTTGAAGATATAAATTTTTATTGCAAAGATTGGCTTAACTATGAAATTGGCCATGGTTCTGGCTGCTTTACATGTTGCTTGTTGGACATTTTAGTGTAAACTGTGCCCCTTAATTTGGAATATGTCTACTGAGAAGCGCATACATAGTATCTTGTTTTTCTATATACATATTAGTTGAAATTGTTTGTATTTTGTGGCCTAGATTTGCATCATTTTTTTTACTCAGGTATTTCATCAAATAGTTTGTTTTGTTATTTGAGGATGAGAGGGATATTTTGGACAATAAGATTAAGATTCCCAGAAAATATGTAGCTCAACCAAACATAGGAAATTAAGTTTCCAACTAACATTTCCAGAGATATTTAAGACCTACCAAACATGTCCCAGGAATCATAAATCCTTGGAACAAAAAAAAAATTCTTGTACCAGACGCCTCCTAATGATAATTTGTAAAGAGTATGTGAGAAGTAAAGTGAGATATCAGGTTCGAATGTAAATTACGTCTTATTATTTATTATATAAAAAAAATTTAATTAGAACCACCATTTCATGTTACTAGTAATCATTGATATAAATGTCACTAGTACTTCTGTCATTTATTTTCTATCGATTTTGAATTGGCAATGATCAATCCGATATTTGAATTCAATAAAAATAGCAAAAATTATCAAAATCCTTCAGAATATATAAATGGGCCACTCTTCAGAATTCTTGGTTGTCTGATAAAAATTTCAACTTTCAAGTTGTAAATCATTTACTCTTCCAAGCTCTCAGTTACCAATGCATGTCGTAATCCTTTCGCTTTGCTTTCTAACGAGGATATCATTGAGGTAGCGGAATCAGTAGGAGTGGAAGCTGCTGGGCCACACTCTATAGCGCCCCGAATTTCTAATATGATATCTTAGAAAATACGTGGCACAATTCCCACCATCAACTTCAATGTAATATTAAACACAATTTAATATCAATAAAATTTTTCAACTTTCATTACAATAATCAATTACATAGCACAGCAGAATACAATGCATCTTAAATCACAATTCTCTTTTCTTTACAACACCTTTCATTTTACATATGTCACTAAATCAACTGAGCTCAATCATCCAAATCCCAAGCTCTAATCAACAACAACCTGTAAACATAAGGCTAGAGATGATCTCTAACCCCCAAAACTAAAGTGGTCAGCCATAAAGGTGTGAATGACATAAAAACAAACAATATAAATAAACATTAAGTATGGATTCATAAACAACATGTAATAAACAAGAATACATAAATAGGACATAGCAAGGAAACATGTAAACATCAAGTGAAGCTAAACTAAGTGTCAAGTGTATAAAATAGGAAAACACATGCGTAAACCAAGTCAAGGAAACACAATTCTATATGCGGACTCTCTAATGCATACTTGTCGAAGTCTATGCATCCCACTCTACATAGGTCCGGTGCAAGCTCTTAACGTCTCCACATTTTAGGGTTTAATCCCCGACATGCAACTAATTCTACTACGATGACTACTTCGAGATAAAGATAAACTGTGAGTATTAGCCCATACCCCGATAATTTCGGAGGTCAATCTCTATCCACAGATAATTCCGGAGACTATTTCACTCACACCTGAGAATCTTCGAGAATACCCCACACCGCAAGCAATAGCACATCATCACACGAATACCACATGTGCGTCGCCTCGACTCCGATAATTCCAGAGATCAATCCCACACCACAGGTAATTCCGGAGACTATTTCACTCACACCTAGATAATTCCGGGGATTATCTCACACCGCAAGCCATACTGAGGTCCATAACTCATGTTCTCGTTCATCATATCACCACCAGTGCTTGTCTTTATTATTTAGGTTATTTAATTACTTAACGAATCTCCTAGAGTTGGTGTACCCTACCGGACTTAACTCAAACATCTGAACAACTAAAATGCCTCAACAGGCCCAAACATAAATAACTCATCCGCCGGTATACTAGGGTCACACACACCCTCTAGAGACTCAAACTCAAATATCCAAACCGAACTTCCAACATAAATTGTTCAACTTAACATCTTGAAAACATATGTTCAATAGGAGGTAGAGTATAATAATAATAAGTTATAGATCAAAACATCTAGAGAATAAATCATTTGAAAGAACATTCATAGATATAAGGATACATCAGTATCAGTCGACTATAGAAAGCATAAGTCAACTGCCCAGAAAGAAAATTTCATGGTTTTGAGAAAATAAGCTAAGTGTTATAAGTCGACTTATAAAAGTCATAGGTCGACTTACCAGAGAGAAATTCTAGTAATCTTTAAGAAAATATTCTAAGTGTTATAAGTCGACTTATAAAAGTCATAGGTCGACTTACCAGAGAGAAATTCCAGTAATCTTTAAGAAAATATTCTAAGTGTTATAAGTCGACTTATAAAAGTCATAGGTCGACTTACCAGAGAGAAATTTCAATACAACTATAGAACATAGCAGTCGGGTCGTATCAGTCGACTGAAAGGTCGTGCCAGTCGACTGTCGGCCTACAGACTGTATAGTTTTGGTTGTGCACAATTCAACCGATACGTAGTTTTACTTCATGAAAACGATTTCTACGAAAAACATATTTCTTATATGATCAAATATAACTGGTAGAATACAAAATAGTCCACAAAACTAAATCAAACTACTTGAATTTATAAAAAAAAGAGATTTGTTGATTTCCTTCAATCAAACATGAAATTGTGCATATCATCAAAATAGAGTTTTTTTTCTAAAAAATCAATTACTCATTGAAATTTCTTCGTATTCAGATCCCAAAATATGTAAATACCAATCTCAAAGAAAATCCCCAATTTGGATATATTTCCTCAATTGAATTAATTCCTCAAATTTCAATTTTTAAGACACGATCTCTTGATTCATAACTCTTCCATTTAATTTTCTCAAAAATCTGAATTTCTACCACAACTCATAACCATAATCAAATTTGTAATCACATACTACTAGGGTTTCACAAGATCCAATTTTTCATCCAATCCATAATATGCATAATCATGTTCAACCTTAAACATGCTTTCTAGCAATACAATTCAATATCCCAGATCCAATAAACATTCATAGATCAAACAACCAATCCATTACATTACTCACATACACACCATAAAAGAAAAACAAACATGTCAAAAACAAACGAAAAAACAATCACTCACATAAATCAAAACAACAAAACAAATTTACATCACTCACATACAACATACGCATAATAAAAGAAAACAACATGTCACTCACCTTGAAATGAAGAAATCCAACAAGAAAGCCTTCCATTTTTTTGCGAAATCCAAGATCCTTCTCTCAATCCTCCCAAAATAATAAATCTTTGTGTTGTGCAGCGAATGACGGCTGCGTTCTCTTCTTTTAAATACCCGAAAATAGGATCTTAGGGTTTTAGACATATTTTCGAAATAACCCCTCGAAAACATATCTTTACATAAATAGATTCCTATACTTGGAACTTGATAAAATTAATTAAATTGAGATTTAAAAGCAAAATAACCCTTACTTTCCAGCCGGCTCTGATTAAAAGACCAGAAAAATAGTTTTGTACTTTCACCCCTCAAAATGACAAATTTGCAAAAAGGTCCTTCTTTTTCTCAATATTTGTAAATAGATCCAATTAATTTCAGAAAAATCTAGAAAAATTATAAATAAATCCCAAATAATAAATAATGATTTCACATAAAATAATTTTGACTTTTGAACTTTTCAAGAAAATATTTGCACGTGTTTCGAACGCGTAAAAGATAAATTTCTAGAAAATATTTATTGAATCCACAAAAATCATTTTAATCATTTATAGACCTATAAAAATAATATTTAAAAATACGGGGTACTACACACTCAGCCGACAAACTCAAGCAGGTTGCAGAGGTTACAGTTGATAGAACTCAACTAGTTGCCTGAGCTTATTGGCACCCTAGCTTGCTTTTGTTTTTTGCTGTGTGTTAGTCTTTTTCTATGAAGATCGGCAGTTGGAATGTTCGGGGGTTAGGCAACCCCTATAAATATGCCCTTATCAAAGATGGCATTCGCAACGCTCAAATCACTGTGGTCTGTCTGCAAGAATCCAAGTTATCCAATCCCTCTCCCCGCAAACTCTCTTCTACTGGAGGCAATTTAATCACCAATTGGAGATCTTAGATGCCACTAATAATCATGGCGGTATTCTAATTGGTTGCAATGACAATGTCCTAGACTGTCTCTATTGTGCAATTGACGTCTTCTCTATTTCCCTTTCCTTCCGCATCATATCATCTAGCGTGAAATGGTCCTTAACCTCTCTCTATGACCCGTTTGAACTTGATGATAAAGATCTATGCTTTCATGAAATCTTAGAGCATCCACAATGGTTTCTCAAAATTCTCATTTTGCCATTTTTTCTCAAACAATCTGCTGCAACGGTTTCTCAAATGTCCATTTTTTAGCAAACCAAGCAAATATGTTTCTCAAATATGAGAAACGATATGAGAATTCTCATATTATAGAGGACGGGGAATGATTCCCCGTCTGAGAAATTTTATTATTTTTTTTTATCAACAGACGGTATATCATATACCGTCTGACAATTTTTATTATTTTTTATTTCACAGTATGGTCAAACGGGATATGTTTCCCCGTCTGTGACATTATTTTTTTTTTTTTTTAAAAAAGAACGTTCCTAATTGGTCGAAAAACCTCCTCAAACGGGATATCATTTCTCGTTTGAGCCAAACGGGACATCATCTCCCGTTTGAGAGGTTTTTATTAATTAAATTTTTTTTTTTTTTTAAAGAACGTTCCTGATTGGTCGGAGAAAAAAAAAAAAAAAAAAAAATTGGACTTTGGTCAAACGGGGAATGATTCCCCGTTTCTCAAAAAATCAAAAGGTCAAATAGTTAATTAGGTGGATTAGGTTTAATAATTAGGTTTAGTTATTATTATATTATTTAATTTAGTTAATTAATTAGGTTTAATAGTTAATAAGTAAATTTTTTTTATAATTAATTTCTAAAAGTTGAGACGGTATATCATATACCGTCTCACACCTCTTTTGAAAATTTTGACAATTTTTTAGCAAATGACCACTGCAGCATTCCACTCTATTTGCTATTACTGTAGATGCAAATTATAGCAAATGAGAAACAACCATTGTGGATGCTCTTACACCGAAGAAGACTGCTTTGCGATGCATGGGTAGTTTGTGGGGACTTTAATGTGACTATTTCCAATCAAGAAAGAAATAGAGGCTCTGGCTCTAGCAGGGAGATGAAAAACTTTCGCAATTGGATTCAGTAACTACAGCTCATTGATCTTCCACTAGCAGGTCGGAAGTTCACCTGGTCCAACCTTAGAGATAATCCTTCATTTGCATGGTTAGACAGATTCCTGATCTCTAATCAATTTGATCAATCTTTTCCCGCATTGCTTCAGATCACTGCCCTATTATTCTTGACTCCCAAGCAATTCAGAACAAAGTTCATTACTTCAAATTCGAGAAAGCATGGGACTCCCACAAGAACTTCAATCATAACATCTTTATTTGGTGGTCGAGCTTCAGCTGTGTAGAATCAAAGGTTGGCATATTTACAAAGAAGCTTGTAATTTTGAAGAGAAGAATTAGACGATGGAGAAATGAGGAATTTGGCCACATTCCGCAAGGAAAGAAGTCCCTCCTCGAGGTTATTCACAGCTTCGACATCCTAGCTGACTCCCAATCTTTAAACCCCTCCCAATCTGCTGAGCTCTCCGCTGCCCATGCTAAATATCAACAATTGGTACAAGCGGAAGTCACTTACTGGAGACAAAGATAACGAATCACCTGGATCCAAGAGTGTGATGCAAACACAAAGTTTTTCCACACTATGGCTAATGGGAGGCAACGCAAGAACTTTATTTTCTCCCTCCTTCACAATGGTGACCTCATCACAGACCAGTCTGCAATTAGATCATGCTTTGAGACACATTTCCACAAAATTTGTGGCACCAGCTCAGCTCCAGATTTCAGAGTAGACTGTGCCTCTCTATATCCCCCCTCAACTAATGACCTATCTGCGCTTGAAGCCCTATTCAGTAAGGAAGAAATAAAGCAAGCAACCTTTAGTATGAATGGAGACAAAGCACCGGGACCTGATGGCTTCTCTATGCATTTCTATCAACAGGATTGGGATACTATCCAAGATGACTTGTGCTGTATGCTTCTGGCCATCCAAAATGGGGAAGCAAACATTGGTAGACTCAACTACTCTACCATTGTCCTCGTTCCTAAATGTGAAGGCGTCTCCTTAGTATCTGACTACCGTCCCATTAGCCTGCTCAACTGCTCCATGAAGATAATCACCAAAATACTAGCTAACAGATTGAGCCCCGTTCTGCATACTCTAGTATTCTCTTCGCAAAGTACCTTCCTCATGGGTAAATCTACGGTAGATTGCTTTCTTGTGGCTCACGAAGCAATCAACCTGTGTTGTTTTAAGAAATCAGATACTCTAATGCTTAAAATTGATTTCCGCAAGGCTTTCGATACTCTTAGCTGGGACTTTTTGGAGGAGCTCCTAATTGCAAAAGGATTTGGTCTACGTTGGTGCTCTTGGATCAAAGCCATCCTTCATTCTACCAAATCTAATGTTTTGATCAATGGCATTAGAGGTAAGACTATTGTTTCTAAGAGGCGATCCTTTATCTCCGATGCTTTTCATCCTAGCTGTTGATGTTCTTGCACAAATGTTGTGCACTGGCAGAGAAAATGGCACTTTCTCTCAGCTTAACCTGCGATGACCCTTAGCTCGAGCAAGAAGTGCTCCATATTAGAGTGCTTCTGCATCTCTTTGCGAATGTCTCCGGCCTCCATATCAACCTCTCTAAATCCTCTATCCTATACTTTGGACACTCTCGGGCCAAGCTTCACGCATTTGCTCACATATTAGGCTGCAAACAAGACTCTCTGCCTACCAAATATCTAGGTATGCCACTTTCTAAAGGCAGGCTCAAGAAGCGGGACTGGCAACCTCTTCTCCTTAAAATTGAGAGGAGATTGTCCACGTGGAAAGGTCGTCTCTTATCTAGGGGGAGACTCATTCTGATAAACTCTGTTTTTAGCGCCTTGCCAACCTATTTTGCCTCATTCTTCAAGCTGCCCCAGTGGGTGATAGCCAGGATCGATCAAATGAGGAGTAGAGTTTTTTGGGTTGGAGGAGACTCCAAGGCAACGGGGGTCTCTTGTACTAGTTGGAAGCTTATCTGCCAACCTAAAAAGTAGGGAGGCCTTGGGGTCTTGGACCTAAACCAATTCAATAATGCACTTCTCATGAAATGGTGGTGGAAACTATATACTGAAGATTCCCTTTGCTCTCAAACTCTCAAGTCCCTCTACTTCAACAACACAACTAATGACTTCATCTGGAAGACCCAGGCCTCGGATTTTTAGAAGAATGTGTTCAAGCTAAAAGAGCAATCCGACCAAGGCATCACTTGGCAAGTTGGCGATGGATCTCTGGTTAAGTTTTGGACTTCTAAATGGATAGAGGGTAACAGTATTGCTACCCTATTCCCTTCTCTTTTTCAAGCTGCTTGGAACAAAGAAGTATCGTTGCGCTCTCAGGGCACAATAGACCAAGGCACCTAGATTTGGAGGCCTAGCCTCCATACCTCTTCTTCTAGCATCAGCCTTCTTGAAAAGAAAAATCTTCTGCAATCAATTTCGAACATTCAGCCTTCCCTGCACCCTGATATTGCTCGCTGGAATCACTCTTGCTCTGGGAGCTACCCCGTCAAATCAGCCTATAGTTTCTATAGCATTTCCAGCCTCATCTCTCCTTTCTATCGAGCTTGTTGGCAGAATTGTGCACCACTTAAATGCAAAATTTTTATTTGGATGTTGAGTTGGGAAAAGCTAAACTCCAAGGAAAGGTTGCATTCTAGAGGTTGGGATGGTGATCTAACATGCACATCTTGTGCATGTCAGATTGAAACCACTTATCATATTTTCTTTGAGTGCCCTTTGGCTGCTCAAATATGGCTTCACTTCACACAATGCTTTCAAATCACAAATCTATCATCTTCTATAACTGAATGCTTCACATATTGGTGTTTTGATCACAACAAGCACAAATTCATGCAATCATGACATTTGGTCACACTAGCTGTTTATTGGAGTTTATGGAATGCTAGGAATGATAGAGTTTTTTACAGTAAGCACACTAATGTGGATAAACTAGTCTCTAATGCAAAATTTTGGTTCTCATATTGGCTAGATTCAAGCGGGGAGTCCAAGAAGAAAGCAAGGATATTTGAGGAACTCAGGGGCACAGGCGACAGTGATCTCATGAGGCCATCAAGGGGTGGTAGTGCAGACAATACCCCAAATTAATCATGGATATGGCTTCTCTGTTTCTGCTTCTTTTTTTGGGACTCTGTTAGTGCGATACTTTTGTTTAAACTCTTATTTGTGGTACTGTATGCTCTTCTACCGACTGAAGGTGGTTCCTATTTTGTTATGGGCTAGCTTAGGGTGAGGAAGGGGGATGAGATCATGCCTTTGGGACTAGTAGAGGTGCACGACAACAGTTCAATGCCCTCTCTACGACCCAACGGCATGCCATCTCGAACCCAGACTCATCCATTGCTCGATTGAACCTCCTACAGTGTTTTTTGTAATAGTTTTACAACTTTCCCTATCAATCTATATATTTTCTATAAGGTAGGATAATCCTACCTTTTGCCAGTCAAAAAAAAAAATCATTTACTCTGTAATAAAAATTTTTCATATATTTTATAAAACTAAATAAGCAGGTAATAATTCGGCAAGATTTAATATTCAGAATTCTCACCATTGTTTGGGGTTTTTTTTTCCGAGCTATCTCATCCCCCGATCCCGATTGTTTGAGTTTTTCGAGCCGCCTTAACCCTCGATTCCCTGATTTGCTTCCTCCTCCTTTATGCATCTCCAAGAATTGGCTCCCTGGTTGTTGCTCACCGGTGCCTCTCGCTCTAGATTGGGTTTCTTTCGTCGCTAATCTAGCCCGCCCCCTTCAGTCCTGGGTTCTTGGGCCTTGCAGTCCAAATCTAAGCCTCGTCCTCTTTATTGCCGCTGGTCGTGCGCCAGTTCCACCATCTTTTGCTTTTACTGCGTGCTGCTACCTTGCTCACCAAGTGCTTCAGACCCAGATCCTCTGTTTCTTCTCTTCCCCTTTCTTGGCAATCCACTCGCTCCCCCTCGGAGTTTCGTTCCGAGCCCCGTGCAGCCACCTGAGCTTGCGGCGTGTCCTGGCCCTCGCTCAGCGCAGCTTTGGGGCTTCCTTCTCTCTTTCCTACATCTGTTGTGGGGTCGGGCCCTTGGTGTCATCCTGCTCGCCTCAGATTTCGGTCGCGCCTGCTCTGCTTCCTTTTCCCTCTCGTGTTTGCCCCTATTCGTGGATCTCCCTTCGTTGCGCCTTCCTCTAGTGGTGCCCCAACTCCGGCTGCTCTCCAGTTCAACCCTTCATTGTGAGTTTTTCCTTCTGGTGCCGCCTCAACTCCTATAGCTATCCAGGAACTAACTATTTATCCTATCACTGTGTGTAACGCCCCGAATCCCAAATACGCTGAATTCGAGATGTTCTACAGGATCTTTTCACTTCCTTTAGTACAATTTTACAAGGAAATTTAAACTTTTCACTTTACATCAGAATTTACATCAATATTACACTTTACATTGCACAGCGGAAGTAAAAGTTTACAACAATGAAAACAAATATACAACAACATGGAGTAACCTTTAAGCATTTGTTCCTCTTTAATCTTTATCAAGCCATTTACTTGCATATAAGACTGTGGGTACGTCAGTTTATTTAACCGACGATCATTATACACGGCCATCCTCTCTATGCCGGAAATAGTATAACGTAATTTTCCATATTTAGCAAACACAAACTTGTCACAAATCAAACTAAGGGACTACCCTATTAATGTCGTGTTGTGATTGTGCACTTAGTCCTTAATACATTTATTTATATTACATGACACTAATGTGCACTTGTTTGGATTCTATGCATCCCATACTACATAGGTCCGAGGGCAAGCCCTTAATCGTTCTTCATCTTTATAGGGTTCAATCCCTCGTTATGACTTAATCTACTACTGTAATTACGGTAGGGTCTTAGATGTCCTATGATCTACGAGCCCATGTCCAGGCAGCCTGGAGGGGAATCCCACGCACTGACACGACGCATCGAGCAAGCAACCTATGGACAATTCAACCTCTGCCATGGAACGATGGCACCACTCATAGCCACTCGAACACCCCACAAGCGTCGCCACCGGGACGATAATTCTGGAGTAGTGCCCACGCCATGTCTTAACGCATCAAGCAGGCAGCCTGTGGATCACTCTCACACCGCTAATCCGATGGCCCCCATACTCGTGTTTTTCTTCTACTTTCATCACGTCTCCACTATGTACTAATCCTTAGTTTTTATCAAAATCATGAACAAAAATCGAAGCTCTAGAGTTAGCCTCTCCACTAAACCGGACTTATTCATTCATTTCAACATGACCAACCTTGGTCTTTCTTTTCAAATTTCATTTCATTTCCAAATGCCGGGGGAGACTTAGCTACTCTTTTATTTCAATTTTCAATTCACAATTTCCAAAATGAGCATTTCCAACTCATAAATTCCCATGTTGAGTTATCATACCCAAATGTATATTCTCTTTTCAAATCATGATTTCTAATTTGTTCAAATAGTCCATAACTATACATGAATTTCATATGCTTTATCAATTATCACTTCATATCAAAATTTCACATCACTAACAAATATTCACAATCCATATTTTCCACATTATTCTTAAATGAGAATAAATTGCATCATGTCACACAATAAAAAAAATTTTTGCCAAATCATCTTCTAATCCTTCATTTCAATTTCTCCTTGTAAGTTATAATTTGTCACGAGGTATATATCTAGAACCATAGTTCTATTTATGCCTTTTATTCTCAAATCATAGTGTATTTCATGCAAATAGTCCCCAAATCATTTTTATAAAGTCCCTTATATTTTTAGGAGAATAACCATATTTTTTTCATAATTTTTGGATAATTAAAACCCAAAAAAAAAAAACAATTTTTCATTCTTGCCGAGAGCAAGAATCGAACCCAGCACCCCTGAGTCACAGCCGACAGCACCAGCCACTAGGCCGGCTGCTCCAATCGTCATAAGGCGGACTGAGAGCATTATATGCTCTCGGTCGCCGATACCCTTTCTTTATAAAAATTTTAGACAAAAAAATGTGTTACCCAGGGGATTCGAACCGATCACCACCGGGAACCCAACCGCACCATATGACCACTTGAGCTACGCGCTCAGTTGTCACTAATATAATTTCATATGCATTTAACCCGTGCTCTCTGTTAATTAGAACATTTCGATGTTCAACTAGTCCCAATTTCATTTGATCTTCATAAAAATACCGTATAACTCCAGATTATTACTACTTCACATAATTTGCATATCAGTAAGAGAAAAATAATTTTTATAATAATTAAAACGTATTTTCATACACTAATTCAAATTATACATTATAACACTACATTTCTTCTCTTTTTCGACATTTCTTCGCATTGTAGCATTCTAATCTTTTTTGTCAATAAATTTCACATTAATTCTCTGACTTAAATCATTTTCCTAACATACAACTCATATTTTAATTTATTCATGCCCATATCATCACAAAGGATCTATTTAACACATGAAAAGGGTATAATCAAGCTACTAACTTTTGTGTGTAATTCTTGATGGTAAAAGAATGTGTTTTCATTAATCAATCCATGCTTCTAATCAATTCACATACAACTCAAATAATAGAACCACATATAAATTTGTATGTCCACATTTCAATCATTCAAGAAGTCAATTTTCCCAATTAAAGTGTGCTCTTCTTAATTATTTTCATGCTTCAATTTTTCTAATTAAACTAGCATGCAATGCTACTTTAGAAATAGGGAAAATTTTACCTACCTTGTATGGAGAGAACAAACACAATTAGCAACAAAAGTCCTTTGCAAACGAGTGCACCTCCTCATAGACGCACGCACACAAGCTCCAAAAGCACCAACACCAAAAGCTCCATCCTTGAATAGCCAGCCCTCTCCTTCTTCTTGGTGTTGCAAGAACAAGCCCACACGGCACACACACTCAATCTTTTAACTCACAAACTACTATTAGATAATGCTATTTGACTATAGGTTTGGAAGAGAATATTAAGCACAAAATAACTAGCCGGGGGGGGGGGGGGGGGGGGGGTGTATTTATACTAAAAATCAAATAGAATGGAGGGCTAGGATCAATTGGTTGGTTGTAGGATGGAGGACCAAGATGAAAGTAGGAGTTGCAATAACCACCCACATCTAAGTAACCACCATACCATGATCACCACTCAAAATTTGAGTTCCCTCCAAAAAGAAGCATTCCCGGCCATGAAGAAAGCATGCATTTTGTACGTGTACGTGTAGTGCACGTGCATGCAACTAGGGCCAAAAAATTGTACATTTAATTTTTGTATAAAATAAAATAGTCTTTTAAATTGTATTCTACATGACAAGTTGTGTAAAAATATAGTCCATGGGCTTTAGTTTATGGGCCAAAATAGTTATTTTTAAAATAAAATAAATAAATTATATTTTGGGCTTTAAGAAAAAGGCTTTTTAATCTAATTAAAAGAAGGCTTTTGTATAAATTAATTAAAAACACATATTAAAATATCTTTACTCATCTTGATGAAAATATCAACCAAAAATATTGCACGTGCACACTACGTGCAAAAATAAATAATTTTTCATAAATTGAAAAATTAGGGCATTACAACACTCCCTCCTTAGAAGAGTTCCGTCCCCGGAACTACAGTCAAGAGCGAGAAACAAAAACATAACACTCACAACAAGAATAAAAAGATACAAAGATACAATCAAGCAAAAAGCTCAGGATAGTCCTTCAACATCCTCTCCTCAGACTCCCAAGTAGCCTCTTCAACCAAATGGTTTCTCCAGACTACCTTTACCATCGTTATCGTCTTATTCCCCAAGACTTTCTCTCGACGATCAACAATCTCGACAGGAGACTCGATGTAATTCAGATCCAGCTGCAAACCTTCCGGCACTTCAGGCAAATGATGACTCGGATCTGGAATATAACCTCTCAGCATAGACACATGAAAGACATTGTGCACCTGAGATAACTCTTCCGGTAATTCAAGTCGGTAAGCAGTTTTCCCGATCCTTTTCAATGTCTTGTACGGGCCTATAAACCTCGGAGCTAACTTCCCGCCTTCGCCAAATCGAACCACACCTTTACTGGGCGATACCTTCAGAAAGACGAAGTCACCAACCTCAAACTCAAGGTCCCTTCTCCGGTTGTCTGCATAGCTTTTCTGCCTGCTCTGAGCTTCCACCAACCTTTTTCTGATCAGAACAATCTTCTCAGAGGTTTGCTGCACAAGCTCAGGACCAAACAACTGACTCTCCCCAACTTCAAACCAACAAACAGGTGTCCTGCACTTCCTGCCATACAAAGCTTCGTACGGCGTCATCCCGATGCTAGCCTGAAAACTGTTGTTATAGGCAAACTCTACCAAGGGTAAATGCCTTTCCCAACTGCCTCCAAAGTCTAGTATACAACGCCGAAGCATATCCTCAAGAATACGGTTGACTCTCTCGGTCTGCCCATCGGTTTGCGGATGAAAAGCAGTGTTGAAATCCGTCTTGGTACCCAAAGCTGTCTGAAGACTCATCCAGAAATGCGAAGTAAACCGCGCATCTCGATCAGACACAATAGTTGACGGAACACCATGAAGCCGGACGATCTCGCCAACATACAACTCAGTCAGCTTGTCCATCGAAGCAGTGAGTTTCATCGCCAAAAAGTGAGCGGACTTGGTTAGTCGATCGACTATAACCCAAATCGCATCATTGCCCTTAGAACTCTTAGGCAATCCCGTAATGAAATCCATACTGATGTTATCCCACTTCCATTCCGGAATAGGTAACGGCTGTAATAGACCTCCGGGTCTCTGATTTTCGGCTTTAACTTGCTGACAAACCTCACACTTCGCCACAAATTCAGCCACATCCCTCTTCAAACCTGACCACCAGAAATGCAGTTTGATGTCTTTGTACATCTTAGTACTCCCAGGATGTACCGACAAAAGAGTAGCATGTGCCTCCTGAAGAATACTCTCTTTCAGGTCCGCCTGGTTCGGAACACACAGCCTCTCTCCAAACCACAGCACTCCATCCCTAATTTGAAATCCGGGCAACCTGCCAGCACCAACCTGCTCCTTCATCTCCAAAATATCAGCATCAACCTCCTGACTTGCAATGATCCTTGCATTCAGTGTAGGCTGAAGCCTCAACTGAGCCAAAGATGCTCCCAATCCTTGCAAGACAACCTCAATGCCTGCTCGGTCCAATTCCTCAATCAAATGCTTCTGAGTTGTAATCAAACTGGCTAAACTGCTCTTGCGACTAAGTGCATCAGCAACAACATTAGCTTTCCCAGGATGATACTTGATCTCAGGTCGCATGTCCTCAAGCACTTCCAACTATCTCCCCTGCCTCAGATTCAGATCCCTCTGCTGATATATGTACTTCAAGCTCTTGTGGTCCGTGTACATGTTCAACTTCTCACCGTACACGTAGTGCCTCCATTGCTTCAGGGCAAAGATAATCGCAGCCAACTCTAGATCATGAGTCGGGTAATTCTTCTCATGCGGTTGTAGTTGCCTAGACCCATAAGCGATTACTCTTCCTTCTTGCATTAAGACACAACCAAGTCCACGATGTGAAGCATCGCTATAAACATCATACTCAACACCTGCTCTAGGCAAAGCCAAAATAGGTGCAGTAGTCAGCTTCTCTTTCAACTCCTGAAAGCTTGTCTCACATTGCTCAGTCCACTTGAATTTCACATTCTTCTTGGTCAGTCCAGTAAGCGGCACGGCTATCTGAGCATAACCTTGAATGAATCTTCGGTAGTATCCAGTCATCCCAAGAAAACTTCTGACTTCCTTCACTGTAGTAGGCCTAGCCCAATCTCTCACTGCCTCTATCTTCTGAGGGTCAGTTGCCACTCCCTCCTTAGAAAGGATGTGACCTAGAAATGTCACTTCAGATTTCCAGAAATCACACTTGGATAACTTGGCATACAACTTATGCTCTTCCAGCTTCTTCAAAACTGCTGCCAGATGCTCGGTGTGCTCCTCCTCTGACTTGGAGTACACGAGGATATCGTCGATAAACACCACGACGAAAGAATCAATGAACGGCCTCAGAACTCTGTTCATCAAATCCATGAAGATTGCGGTGCATTCGTCACTCTAAATGGCATAACTAAGAATTCGTAATGCCCATGCCGAGTTCTAAATGCAGTTTTATGCACATCTTCAGCTTTCACTCGAACTTGGTGATACCCTGATCGAAGATCTATTTTGGAGAATACAGCTGCTCCTTGTAGACGATTGAACAAATCATCAATTCGAGGAATAGGATACTTATTCTGAACAGTGACCTTATTCAGCTCCCGGTAATCGATACACATTCTCATCGATCCATCCTTCTTCTTTACTAAAAGCACTGGTGCTCCCCAAGGTGACGCACTTGATTGAATAAAGCCTTTCTCCAATAGTTCCTCAATATGCCGTTTCACCTCATCCTGTTCCAGTGGAGCCATCCTATATGGTGCCTTAGAAATGGGTGCACTTTCCGGTTGAACAATGATGCTGAACTCTACATCACGATGCGGGGGTAACCCAGGAAAATCATCCAAGAACACAGTCGGATAGTCCCGAACCACAGGAATCCCTTGCACTTCCACAGGAGTCTCTTCCTTGTGGATAGTTGCCACCAGCTTAGAACACTTCTGCTTCCCTTGGAAAGTGACTT
Source organism: Hemerocallis citrina (assembly GCA_017893485.1). Classification (NCBI taxonomy): domain Eukaryota; kingdom Viridiplantae; phylum Streptophyta; class Magnoliopsida; order Asparagales; family Asphodelaceae; genus Hemerocallis; species Hemerocallis citrina. The sequence continues at coordinate 50,739 of JACEHZ010000160.1, read as the reverse complement.
CAGGTCCACCTGGAGCCTTCACTGTTACCGTCTTGGTCTTACACTCGATATTGTCACTGTACACCGACATCCAATCAATGCCAATAATAACATCGACTCCCAAGATAGTCATCTCGAAGATCAATCCTAAAGATTCTATCTCCAATCACAATTTCGCAATCAGCGTAATACCGATCAGTGGTTAAAGTTTTCCCTGATGGAGTAGCTACTGCCAAGATCTTGCCTGGAAAACTCTTCAGTTCAACTCCCAACACTTTAGAAAATTTAGGAGACACAAAAGTATGAGAGGATCCAGTATCAAACAACACAACAGTTTTCATTCCATATTCTGATGTAAAAGGTCCATCAAATTCGAAGTATGAGACATGAAATTTCAAGTCAATATTTCCATTTCATTGAATTTCAAACTTTATACATTCGAATTGAAAAACATTTCTTAACATCAGAATGAAAGATAGTAGAAGCTACAACAGTCTAACTCCTACGGTTCCTCTTCGCTTCTCGAAGTTCTCCCCGTAGTTCATCAACTTCATCCTTCAGCACATCTGTCATATTCTTCCTCTTCTCGAGTTCCCATATACGATGACTGAGAATTGAAAAGTCGTCCTTACGCTTTGCCAGCTGAGCCTCCAATAATCCGACTCTCTCTCGCAGGGTTTCTACCTGCCTCTGAAGAGATATCACCAGACTATTTGGAACTGGTTCTTCTTCTTCGCTAGAAGAAGAGTCATCAGATGAATCCGGAGGTGGGGTGATCTCTCGGGATTCAGGCCATTCTTCTCCGTCAGAATCTGCTTGTCCTGGATAGTATTCGTCCTCGGAATCTGCCTGTCCAGGATGGTACTCTTCCTCAATGATATGCCAGTCGTCGTCTCCAACAGGGTCGAAGTGGTCAGCCATCTTAGAAATAGAGAGGAAGAAGCATGAGTCATAGAGCAATACAAATGTAAGTCACTTACATTTAAATCTCTAGACTCAAACACACACTCTAAATGTCCACTTCTAGGGTGTCGTTCCTTATAAATTTGTACAAGTGTGGAAAGCGTAGAAGCGTGGCTCTGATACCACTCTGTAACGCCCCGAATCCCAAATACACTGAATTCGAGATGTTCTACAGGATCTTTTCACTTTCTTTAGTACAATTTTACAAGGAAATTTAAAATTTTCACTTTACATCAGAGTTTACATCAATATTAGACTTTACATTGCATAGCGGAAGTAAAATTTTACAACAATGAAAACAAATATACAACAACATGGAGTAACCTTTAAGCATTTGTTCCTCTTTAATCTTTATCAAGCCATTTACCTGCATATAAGACTGTGGGTACGTCAGTTTATTCAACCGACGATCATTATACACGGCCATCCTCTCTATGCCGGAAATAGTATAACTTAATTTTCCATATTTAGTAAACACAAACTTGTCACAAATCAAACTAAGGGAATACCCTATTGATGTCGTGTTGTGATTGTGCACTTAGTCCTTAATGCATTTGTTTATATTACATGACACTAATGCGCACTTGTTCGGATTCTATGCATCCCATACTACATAGGTCCGAGGGCAAGCCCTTAATCGTTCTTCATCTTTATAGGGTTCAATCCCTCGTTATGACTTAATCTACTACTGTAATTACGGTAGGGTCTTAGATGTCCTATGATCTACGAGCCCATATCCAGGCAGCCTGGAGGGGAATCCCACGCACTGACACTACGCATCGAGCAGGCAACCTATGGACAATTCAACCTCCGCCATGGAACGATGGCACCACTCATAGCCACTCGAACACCCCACAAGCGTCGCCACCGGGACGATAATTCTGGAGTAGTGCCCACGCCATGTCTTGACGCATCAAGCAGGCAGCCTGTGGATCACTCTCACACCGCTAATCCGATGGCCCCCATACTCGTGTTTTTCTTCTACTTTCATCACGTCTCCACTATGTACTAATCCTTAGTTTTTATCAAAATCATGAACAAAAATCGAAGCTCTAGAGTTAGCCTCTCCACTAAACCGGACTTATTCATTCATTTCAACATGACCAACCTTGGTCTTTCTTTTCAAATTTCATTTCATTTCCAAATGCCGGGGGAGACTTAGCTACTCTTTTATTTCAATTTTCAATTCACAATTTCCAAAATGAGCATTTCCAACTCATAAATTCCCATGTTGAGTTATCATACCCAAATGTATATTCTCTTTTCAAATCATGATTTCTAATTTGTTCAAATAGTCCATAACTATACATGAATTTCATATGATTTATCAATTATCACTTCATATCAAAATTTCACATCACTAACAAATATTCACAATCCATATTTTCCACATTATTCTCAAATGAGAATAAATTGCATCATGTCACACAATAAATTTTTTTTTTCCAAATCATCTTCTAATCCTTCATTTCAATTTCTCCTTGTAAGTTATAATTTTTCACGAGGTATATATCTAGAACCATAGTTCTATTTATGCCTTTTATTCTCAAATCATAGTGTATTTCATGCAAATAATCCCCAAATCATTTTTATAAAGTCCCTTATATTTTTAGGAGAATAACCATATTTTTTTCATAATTTTTGGACAATTAAAACCCAAAAAAAAAAACAATTTTTCATTCTTGCCGAGAGCAAGAATCGAACCTAGCACCCCTGAGTCACAGCCGACAGCACCAGCCACTAGGCCGGCTGCTCCAATCGTCATAAGGCGGACTAAGAGCATTATATGCTCTCGGTCGCCGATACCCTTTCTTTATAAAAATTTTAGACAAAAAAATGTGTTACCCAGGGGATTCGAACCGATCACCAACGGGAACCCAACCGCACCAAATGACCACTTGAGCTACGCGCTCAGTTGTCACTAATATAATTTTATATGCATTTAACCCGTGCTCTCTGTTAATTAGAACATTTCGATGTTCAACTAGTCCCAATTTCATTTGATCTTCATAAAAATACTGTATAACTCCATATTATTACTACTTCACATAATTTGCATATCAGTAAGAGAAAAATAATTTTTATAATAATTAAAACGTATTTTCATACACTAATTCAAATTATACATTATAACACTACATTTCTTCTCTTTTTCGACATTTCTTCGCATTGTAGCATTCTAATCTTTTTTGTCAATAAATTTCACATTAATTCTCTGACTTAAATCATTTTCCTAACATACAACTCATATTTTAATTTATTCATGCCCATATCATCACAAAGGATCTATTTAACACATGAAAAGGGTATAATCAAGCTACTAACTTTTGTGTGTAATTCTTGATGGTAAAAGAATGTGTTTTCATTAATCAATCCATGCTTCTAATCAATTCACATACAACTCAAATAATAGAACCACATATAAATTTGTATGTCCACATTTCAATCATTCAAGAAGTCAATTTTCCCAATTAAAGTGTGCTCTTCTTAATTATTTTCATGCTTTAATTTTTCTAATTAAACTAGCATGCAATCCTACTTTAGAAATAGGGAAAATTTTACCTACCTTGTATGGAGAGAACAAACACAATTAGCAACAAAAGTCCTTTGCAAACGAGTGCACCTCCTCCTAGACGCACGCACACAAGCTCCAAAAGCACCAACACCAAAAGCTCCATCCTTGAATAGCCGGCCCTCTCCTTCTTCTTGGTGTTGCAAGAACAAGCCCACACACACTCAATCTTTTAACTCACAAACTACTATTAGATAATGCTATTTGACTATAGGTTTGGAAGAGAATATTAAGCACAAAATAACTAGCCAGGGGGGGGGGGGTGGTATTTATACTAAAAATCAAATAGAATGGAGGGCTAGGATCAATTGGTTGGTTGTAGGATGGAGGACCAAGATGATAGGAGTTGCAATAACCACCCACATCTAAGTAACCACCATACCATGATCACCACTCAAAATTTGAGTTCCCTCCAAAAAGAAGCATTCCCGGCCATGAAGAAAGCATGCATTTTGCACGTGTACTGTAGTGCACGTGCATGCAACTAGGCCCAAAAAATTGTACATTTAATTTTTGTATAAAATAAAATAGTCTTTTAAATTGTATTCTACATGACAAGTTGTGTAAAAATATAGTCCATGGGCTTTAGTTTATGGGCCAAAATAGTTATTTTTAAAATAAAATAAATAAATTACATTTTGGGCTTTAAGAAAAAGGCTTTTTAATCTAATTAAAATAAGGCTTTTGTATAAATTAATTAAAAACACATATTAAAATATCTTTACTCATCTTGATGAAAATATCAACCAAAAATATTGCACGTGCACACTACGTGCAAAAATAAATAATTTTTCATAAATTGAAAAATTAGTGCATTACACTGTGAGTATTACTGCTTTAATTGTTTTCTTAGTATTCTGGTAGTGTTTCTTTCGGGTGTGTTGTTGGGACTTTGCTACTGCATTACTGTTACTAGTGTGTGCTGTTTTGGATTCCCTGTGTTGAGGTACTTCTAGTTGATCTATTGTATTTTCTTGTAATTGTTCTTCCCTTCCCCCTGCGGCTCCGTACCGTCAGTGGTTGTTTCAGCTCCTAGCTGTTTCCTGAGCAACAGTTTGCTCAAGTTCTGTTAGTTCTGTTATTATTCTCATATTCAATTTTATCTCCCATCCTTTTTCTCTCTATTTTGAGGGTGTTGTTGCCCCCCCTTGTGCTGCACTGGTGTGTTTCTTTAGTGGTGGTGTTTTGGTGAGTTTGGATCTGTACTGTCTCTGGTACTATTGTCCAGTGCCTTATTCTTTGCTGGTGTATTGATTTGAGGCATTCTTGGGCTGGTTTCAGCCATGAATCTCACTGAGCCTGATGCTAGACCTAACAGTTTAGTGACGGTTCAGGAATTGAAGAGTGACTTATCTTCTCCTCTTTTTGCTAACACCTATCTTTCTCGGTGCTCTCCCATCTTCAATATCTCCCCTTCTTCTTGTAGGTCCGACCCTCATCTGGTTTATTTTAGGTGTCTCCTTCCTGGGCATTTTAAACGTGAGTGCGTGAATAAAATGAAGTGCATTTTCTGTGCTAAGTTTGGTCACTCGCGTAGTCGATGCTTTTCCCTTCAAAAACTCCTTGGATTCTCCAGAGGCCATCCCTTACCGGCCAAACTTCTCTCCTTTCTTAACTACCCCCTCTTAAAGCGCAAGCTGCATGTTTGCTTGGGAAGGAAGTTTAGTCTTGAATTTGGAAAGGATTTCGACTCCTCGGCAGTTGTTCCTTTACCATCTATGAACTCCACTACTTCTTCCACTGCTTATTGTGATTCTATTGCTACTCTTCAGCCTCCTAATATTGCTAACCTTTTTAAGGATCGTAGGGTTTATACGAAACTTGTCTCTTACCCTCGGTTGGGTTATTATAAGGCTCGTCCCCATTCTTCTTCGGTGGCGCCTTCGTTGAGTTTGAGTCTGGATAAAAATGAAGGTTTGTTTAGATCCTTTATCTCTTGTCATTCTTTGTTTCGAAGTGCGATGGGGCATGCTCTGCATCGCCGCATTTCAGGCCCTCAGGTGCCTACTGCCAATGCTAATATTTATTTTAAGGCACCTTCTTTATTTTATAATTTTCCTTGTTCTATGATGATTTCTTCTCCCAAACTTTCTACGTTCTCTTTTCATTTTTCAGGATGCATCTTCTCGTTGTATCAAGATTTAGGGGTTCATTCTTGGCTCAATCATCTTCTGATGGAGGTTTTGCATATCCTGCACTCTTTTCCCCTCAAGTTTTCTCCGATTCTTGATGACTCTTGTTTCCCCCGTTTTTCCTATCATACTAACTCCATCCCAATATCCTCATCAGTTGATTCTAGTTTTCTCTTTCCCTCTTCTTGCATTATCAAAGATGAAGCCAGCATGTCTGGTCCTGCTGCAATTTCGTTCCCATTGGTGAAGGTCGTCCCTCTCCCCGTTAAGCGGAAATACAATAAAAAAGTTTTTAATAATTTGCAAATTCGTGTGAGTGCTCGTATTCTTGCTAGGAAACCAGCTTCTGTGTCGGCTCTTCAGCTTGTGCACAGTTGAGTTTTGGCTTCTCTATGCCATCCTCGGTGTAGGCAGTCAGGCTTATCATTTTTGTGCTGCTAGAGTTCTCTTGGGCTGCTGAGTCGATTTTCTGCTCAGTTAGCCTATCCTTTCGCTATTTTGTGGCGTGCCCGGTCTCCGCCTAGCTTCTCCTTCTGTTTTTATTCTTATTCTGTGTTTGTTTCTTTTTCTTCTTCATCGAGTCTCCATGTGACAGTGTGCCTTTCTCCCCGCCATTCCTCTTATTTTTGAATCTTTCCTTTAGGCGTGTGGTTGTTTTCCTATTAGTATTGCCAAGGTCGCTGACCTTGTATAGCACCCTCTTTATTTGCTACTTTGTTTCGATTTTTTGGCGTTTTCTCTCTTTTCTTTCTGTGCAGGTGGAGATTGGTGTCTCCATGTGGGGATGTTTGGCCTTCTGTTTCAAGGCTCAGTCTTTTGGTTCTGATACACTTTTTTCGCTCATGTCGTCGAGTTGTCTGTGCTCCGGGACCTCACTTCATGCTCGTGGCAGTTCCTTTTGCCTTGTGGAAGTGAGCCTTAGTGGGAGTATGCACTCCTCTTGGGTGCGGCAGGGTGCTCCTTTTGATGCATAGTAATCCTAGCTGATGGCGTAGTCACCCTTTTCGGTGTTGTTCTACTTTTGTATCGCAGATCTCTTATTTGCGTGCTATTCAGCCGTTTTTTGATTTTTTTTGTTGTAATCTTCTTTCAGTTTTAGAGCTTGTAAAACCATTGTAATTTTGTTTGTAACTATACTATTTTTATTGATTTATATATTTTTTGATGGCTGGAGCCGTTTGGCTCTATCCGATATATCAAAAAAAATATTCAGAATTCTGCAAAAATTTGATAAATTCAAGAAAAAACTCAGCAAAAATTAGGAAAAAAATATATACAAAATTTAATGCATTTCAGTATCCATTACCTAAGTAAATATATATATTTAAATCCATAAATATGAAAAGTAGTAATAAACTTAGTAATTAATTCGTTTAATTTGTAAATTATTCGTGAATAATTTATAAATTTGTCGAATTATTCACGAATTTTGTTACTATTTTGTACCCTTGTTTCCTTTTATTACTCTTTTTTTGGTATTCCTCTTGGACGCAACGAATATTGATAATCATCTTCTCCTTTTTTTTTTTTTTTTAATTTCTGCACATGCATAAATGATCTGATCATGGTTCTGTATTCCCACCAACTTGTTCACATTCTTTTTGCTATTTCGGATAGAGCCAAACGGCTCCAGCCATCAAAAAAAATATATAAAAAAACAGTTGAGATACAGAAATATATACAAGAGTTTACAAGCTGTAAAACAGAAAGTAAATTACAAAAATGAATACAAAAATCGGATGAGTCGCACGCAAATAAGAGATCTGCGAACCTAATGAAGAACTACACCGAGAAGGTAGACGGAGCAAACAGCCAGAATAACAAAGCAACTGAAGGAGCAAACCACCCTGCCACACCAAAGAGGAGGGAAGACGCCCACTAAGGTTAACATCCGCTAGGCAAAATGAACTGCAACAATCATGAAGTCAGATCCAGGAGCACACAAACCTTGATGACATGAGCCAAAATAGTGTAACAGATCCATATGACAGAACCAAGTCACAGGAGGCAAAACCGCCCCACACGAAGTCACAAAACACAACCTGCATAGAAAAGAACAGAGAGAAAATGCAAGAAAAACGAAACCATGTAGCAAATAGAGAGTGTGCAATTCCAAGGTAGCAACCACGAAAGAAGGAAAAAAAAAGAGAGAGAGAGAAGATAACAACCAACACTTAGAAGAAAGATACAAATAAAAGGAAGATAGGAACAGAGAAAGGCATACTCTCTCCGGGAGACTCGTCGATAAAAATGAAACTTACACAGAATAAGAAGAAACATACAACGCCAAAAAGAAATAAACGCAAAAATAAAAGAAGAAGGGAGGAAACTAGGCACATTGCTAAATAGCTAAGGACATAGTGTATGCATACACGTGTATGCGAACACAGAATGCGAAGATAGGAAGGGAGATGGCACACCATAAGATAGCTAATGAAGTGGCTAATTGAGAAGAAACAGACCCAGCAGCCCATGAAAACACGATCAGCACCGAAATGACTAAAAACTAGACTGCCAACTCAGAGGAGGACATAATAATGCAAAAAATCAGTTGTGCACAAGATGATGAGCCGACACTGAAGCTGCTTTCTTAGCTAAAATACGAGCACTCACGCGAATTTGCAAATTATTAAAGAGTTTCTTATTGTATCTTCGCTTAGCGGGGGCAGGATCGACCTCCACCAAAGGGAACGAAATCACTCCAAGGTCAGGCATGCTAGCCTCGTCTTTGTTTAGACAAGAAGAGGGTAAGAGGAAACTAGAAGAAACTGATGATGGTATTGGAATGGAATTAGTCTGATAAGAATAACGGGAAAAGGAAGAGTCACCAAGAATCGGTGAAAACTTGAAGGGGAAAGAAAGAAGGATATGCCTAACCTCCATCAGGAGATGATTGAGACATGTATGAACCCCTAAATATTGATAAATTGAGAAGATGCAGCCAGGAAAATGCAAAGAGAACGTAGAATGGTTGGGATAAGCAATCTTCATAGAACAAGGGAAATAATAAAATAAAGAAGGTGCCTTAAAATAAGCATTAGCATTAGCAGGAGGGACCTAGGAATCTAAAACGAGGTGTTGATGAACGTGCCCCACCGCACTTCGAAACCAAGAATGGCAAGAAACTAAAGATTTAAACGAAACAGACTTCTTATCCAGACTCATACTCAACGTAGGCCTCACAGCTTTAGTATGAGGACGAGCCTGAAAAGTACCCAACCAAGGAAAGGAAACAAGTTTCGTGAAAATCGAGCGATCCTTAAACAGATTAGCAAAATTAGGATACTAAGGAGTAGCAAGAGCAACACCATGAGCAGTGGAAGAAGTAGTGGGGTTCATAACTGGATAAGGAACAACTATAGAGGAGTCAAAATCATTTTCAGACTCAAAACTAATCTTCCTCGCCAAGCATGCATAAAGCTTGCGCTTTAAGAGGGGATAGATAAGAAAGGAGAGACGATTGGCCGGAAAGGATTTAAACAAAACAGAATTCTTATCCAGACTCATATTCAACGTAGGCACCACAGCTTTAGAATGGGGACGGGCCTGATAAGTACCCAACCGAGGAAAGGAAACAAGTTTCGTATAAACTGTTCGATGCTTAAACAGATTAGCAATATTAGGATGCTGAAGAGTGCAAGAGAGTCACCATAAGCAGTGGAAAAAGTAGTTGGGTTCTTAAATGGATAAGGAACAACTGCAGAGGAGTCAAAATCCTTTTCAGACTCAAAACTAATCTTCCTCGGCAAGCAACTTGTTCACATTCTTAACTTGTGTATCCATTTCTTGCATGCCTAATTCTTTCGTTTATGACTAAGCATAAAGTATAAAGTTAACTAATAAGTTGTTCATATTAGAACAATATTGAAAATATCTAATACTATAATATAAGAGTTGGAGTTCTGGAATTTGTAGGAAAACTGTAATTTGTAGACAAACAACCATTTAATCTTAAACATTCATTTTTAAGTGTGAATATATTAACCATTTATTTACTCAACTGTTGTTAGTTAACATAATATCCTCAAAATACAAATTTATTCACAACATATTTATAAAAATATCATTCATATAAAATAAAAGTTGGTACCATTAGGGATAATTTTAAAGAGTATGTGATGAATAAAGGGAGGTCTCAGGTTCGAGACCAGATTACGTCTTAGTATTTAATTTTAAAAAAATATTAAATGTGCATCGCACATGCAGATTACTAGTATGATTAATTGTACGGTACTCTAGAATAAATTACTTTGAACAAAATCATATCCTTAAGCATCATGCTTTCCGTAATGTTTAAAGAAATTTGATCGATGCATATATATACTAAGGAAGTTGTTTGCGATATTTGGCTAAAAATTGGTACACCACATCCACTTGTTCTAACCATAAGCATAAAGTCGGGGTTCGGGAATAGTTCGTCAAGATTTAATATTCGGAATTCGGCAAAAATGCGATAAATTCAGAAAAAACTCGGCAAAAAATCGGGAAGAAATAAATATAAAATTTAATGCATCTCAGTACCCATCACCTATGTAATTATATATTTAAATTCATAAATATGAAAAATAGTAACAAACTTAGCAATTAATTCTTTTAATTTGCATATTACTCGCGAATAATTAGTGAATTGTGTGATTTAAACATAAATTGGTAATTCAATCGTGAATTCATTCGGCAGATGAATTCTTCGCGAATAATTCTTCAAATTCGTGAATTATTCGAGAACTTTGTTACTATGATTATAACTAAAATCACTAATTCCACTTTGCACAATATAGGTAGCATGAATCTAGTTTATATATGAAAATCTCAATTAATTTATATTTAATCTACAGTTAGGCTTAGGGCCGAACTTTCTTAATGCCATTTTTTGAAACTATTTGCACTCGTGGACTCAACAATTAAATTCGTCGTTCCCAACGATGAGTTTTGTTGTTTCATGCTCGCTGTCGGGACACGGCAAGTCTAGTTCTAATTTTATTAGACACTCGTTGTTTCCAACGACGAGTTTAGTTAAAAAAAATTTAAAATCACTCGCCGTTCCCAACAGCGAGGGGGAAAGAGATAAACTTGCTGGGAAGCGAGTTTACTGTGCCACCACTTTATTCACCTGAATTAATTAACTTCTATCTTTTCACCAAGTCACTTTCTAACCCTTATTCATCTCCTTCATCATCCAACCAAAACCCTAGCTCTCATCTTCGTCTTCTACCTCAATCGTTGGTTGACAAGTTCACTTGGCGGAATCTCTAACGTTCTCCAACAAATCTCTAGCCACTACATTCGTTTTTTTATCACAAGTGACAACATTAAGGTATGTTTTTACTTGACTCGTACAATGTATTTGGATATGGCTAGGGTTAGGATTAGGATTATGCTTTAACTTTAAATTAAATGTAGGGTTAGGGTTAAGGTTAGGAATTGAAGAGGGGTTGTGTTTGGTTTGAAGTTAATGTCGGGTTTAAGTTATGCACATAAAGTGTTCGATGAATTGCGTAAGTGATCGAATTCTTCGTTGCACATTCGGTGTTCGATGTAATGCATAAGTGGTGACTTTTGAATGTAGGTGACCCCACCTTTGTTAGTGGTGACTTATTTGTGATCAATTGCATTCATATGTATTAGTTGTACCTAAGAATTGTTAAAAGGCATAGGATAGAGAAATGCAATGTAGTTAATTTTATCTCTTATTTTTTTGTAGGCTCATAATGACACGACCTAGCCGTTCTGGACGCTGTCCTCCTACTGCATCCGAGCGGGGGAAAGCTCCTGCAGTGGTAACAGTTGTCTTTTATAATTTCATGGTATATATCTCTTTCGTCCAAGCAGTATCAATTAACATTAAAAATTAATTTCTTCCATTGCAGGATGTTACTGACAACCCTATCGATGTCCCCCAAACACCACATACACATGCAGATGCACCTAGGGGTCCCGGTCCAATAGACCCATCACCTCTTAGGATGCAAGCCTCTCACAAATCGAATTTTGTATGGAAAGGTGAGTCGAAGGACTTGACATTCCGAAAATACAAAATGTTGCCTCTACATGATCGCATTATCCCATACTTGGTGGAGGCGGGATTCTATGGAGTTGCACTAATGGGGTCAGTGAAGTTGGATCGGGGTCTTCTAACAGCTCTAGTCGAGAGATGGCGGTCGGAGACTCATTCATTTTACCTACCGTATGGAGAGATAACAGTGACTTTACAAGATATTGCAATAATTACTGGACTTCAGATAGATGGTGTAGCCGTGACCGGAAGTTGGGGCGCCGATAAGATTCATCTTGTCTGAGAATGCCTCGGTCAGGATCAGACTGAAAAGGCTTTTATTGGTACATTTCTTAAATTTTCATGGCTAATGAAGTTATTCGATAACTACTTGAATCAGGAGTCGACTAAGTATCAAGTAGAGTGCTACACCTGAGTCTATCTTATGACACTCTTTGGACGTGTGATATTTCTTAACTCAATGGGCAAATAAATACCGTTGATGTATTTGCAATTGGTCGCTGACATTAGACTCGCCGACCAGTTTAGTTCGGGTAGTGCTCCTTTGTCCGTCCTTTACAGAAATTTTTGTCATGCTTCGTTGAACAATGAGCAGGTGACAGAGGCGATGTTGATACTACAAATATGGAGCTAGGAGTGATTCCACATTGGTCGGTCGTGCGTAAGAGTCCAACACCCGGTGTGGAGTTTGGGGGTGTTTGGAGTCGATAAGTTGGCTCCTATTGGTTTTTATTGGGCTGGCGACCACACACATCGTGATTCCCCCGTGGACCCCTCACATATGATTGATATGAGCTCAATTAGTTGCGGGGCGGAATGCGTAGTGTGGAAACCTTACACCGACGAGAGATTGGAGAAGTTGTCGCTATGTTGCACAGAACATAGCCATCAATGATTGACGACTGCACCTCTCATCCACTTCTCCATCGTAGAGTATCCTCATGTAGATCGAGTACTTCGACAATTCGGTCTACAATAAGATATACCCGCTGCACGAACGTATGACAATACCTTGCGTGGTGTCACAGGGATGGGTCATTTGCCCAATATCGACTGGGCCAGATATCACTGTAGTTTTGTCAACTCTTGGAATGAGCGCCGAAACGAAATGATCATTGGTGGAATTCTTCCGTATGATGGATGCATGACGCGTACATGGCGTGATATACTTGGATCACACGGTTGGTAATCGCACCTCCTATCAATCCACCCGCCAGAGTGATACTTCCGATACCAACACGAGATCGGGAACCATCTTCCGGCCACTCATCCCAACAACCGATGTTCCAACAAAAGGCGAACACTTTGGCAACCATGTTAAGAAAGTTTAATAATTATATGATTGTTTGTACATTCGTATCACAAGTTCGGAACAAATCTTATAACTTTTTTTTTTGTTTTGTTCATATATTGCACCATCTAATTTATAGACGGAGAACGCATGGGAGATTGCAAGAAGTGCTGCTCGACGTTTGTCAAATACCGCATCCGATGTGACTGATGCTATGAAAGAGTTCATATACGAGATTCTAGCACTGTGTAGACGATCTGTTGATGCAGTTGGTGATGGCCCCGCATTCGATGCATTTATGGAACAATACTGTTTGTCAAGTCAACGTGGGCGTGCACCACCTCCCACCGCACCAACACAACCCGAAGAAGAGACTCAACCACAAGATGAGGGGCAAGGTTCCGAACGGCAAAGAGTACCTCATGACGATGAGCTTCTCGTATCCCAAATAACACAGATAAACCAAACTCCAAAGAAGCGTAAAGTTGTCATGCACCGACATCGTAAGAAGACAACTCCAAAGAACACATGTATCTGGCTCATCTATCATCTTCACAATAAAGTATGTTTTCCCTTTTAGAACAACGGCACAAAATCTTTAAGCACAACATGCGCTTCTAAATCTCCCAAGTTCTGGATTTAGTGACCTTTCCTCTTTTGTGTATAGCTTTGGTGTCATTTTACATTTGACATTGTAGACGGTTGTCGACGATTTCACTATTATGAATTCGTGGTGTTGATTTATTGAAAATATTTTCACCGCATATTGGACATCTTCTTTTGTTACAAACCTTTGCCCAATGTATAAATCATCTTCGCCGGCATCGGGAATTGATTGGCCTTCAAGTTGATGGACAACCACATTATTAACTCAGTCAACCGTTTCAAACTCTATTGAATGTGCAAGAAACCCTTGTTGAGAGAGGAGTGAACTCGCCCTTCAGTGGGCTAGACGTTATCTTCACAATTGCTTTGTGTTCCACCATAAACATCAGCTACATTTGCTTCTTCATCTTCTTCATCTTCTTCATGTTCTTCACCCGTCTCATCTACATCACCTTCTTCTTCCTTATTGACATCTAATAAATCGTTGTTCATACATGCACGATTGAATTCATTATCCCATATTTTCATTGTTAACCAAACCACATATGAATTGAGAAGGACCAGACAACTCGTCTTCCGTATAATTTGGTACAGTTGGGTTTGAGGATGTATCTTCGATGTTCCTTAAATCTTTACGGGTATTCATCAAGCCAATGGGAATGTTCCTCGATTCTTGAGTCGGGACTTCACCTACTATGCTTGGAGTATGAAGAACATTGCACTGACGAATTGACATCGTGATTTCTCGAGGTATAGCTCGTCAATCGTCCAATTAGAGTTTGGACCTAGTGACCGTCCAAACACTGCAGCAAGAGCATCATTGTCGTTTATGGGAACCGCCATGAAATATTGCTTTTCACCTTTTGACACAGAGTGTTGACGTTGGATTTTAATAATCCATTCAGCTTGATCCCAGCTAGAAATTTCATATATCTTATTCACTAGTTCATGTTTTCTAATGTTACAATCATCCCAAATTACTTCTGGTTCAGCACCTCTATAACTATATCCCACTTTCGGGTCACGAAAGCTTTCTCCCTCGTAATAACACCAAATAGGAATTTTGTATTCCATACATACGCGTAAATGAACAAATTAATTACTATATTGTTATGACGATCATTAGTCCACCCTCATTTGGACATTTCGTAGAACACTATGTGGGCATCCAAAATGTCACCACAACCAACATAGATAACACATAATTTTTAACTAAAATTAACTAATTTTAGATTTCTCAATCATAACAGTACAATTTGAAGCAATAGAAAAAAAAATTATGTTTCATATTTTACAATTTGAAAAATAGAAACAATACCTTTATGAAGATGATAGTCTTGATTCCGAGAAGGAGAGAAGAATGGGCGTGCTACAGAAACTATGGAACAATTCACCACACCTCTATGAATGTCAAGAAGAAGGAAGCTAGGGTTTTGGGTTGATGTAACATCGAAGAGAGGAATGGGTAGAGAGATTGAGAGAGAGAGATATGAGAGAAGAGTTGAATTGGAAGCTAGGGATCCAGTAGACTCGCTATTCAGAACGGCGAGTTAGTATATTTGTCCTCGCTCTTGGGAATAGCGAGCTATTCTATGGAGTTCATTTTGAAATTTCACCAAGTCCAACAGAGAGTTTTCACTCTCTGGTAAATGTTAAAAACTTCACAGTCACTGTTCCCATCAACGAGTCTACTACAAAGATCCTCGCTATTGGGAAAGACGAGTGATTTTGAATTTTTTTAAACTAAATTCGTCATTGGGAATAACAAGTGTCTAATAAAATTAGAACTAAACTCGCCAGTCCCAACGGCGAGCATGAAACAACTAAACTCGCCGTTGGGAACAACGAGTTGAGTTGGTGAGTCTACGAGCATAAATACTTTGGCAACTGTCCTATAAGTGCAATTAGTTTCGGAAAGTGGTATAAAAAAAAAATCCTTAGTGTGTTGACTCACTTTATTAACACTAATTTATCCATTTGAATCAAAGAACTGAGAGCTTCTAGTTGTATCACACTATTAGATGTGGAGTGATCGCGATTGACTTTTGCTTTATATTGTTTTTAATCTAATTAGCTTTTATTCTATCACTTTCTAAAACGGTGACTTTTCCCCTTAACAATTAAATAGTTTTTTCCCCCTTGATTCTTGGCTGAAATTAAGAGATATCTTTCATTGTCAAATAATTTTTTACTTATATAATTATTAATTCATTTTAATATAAAATTACTATAACTAATATCATCTCTAGGTTTTCTAGCACAATAAAATCTTAACTCTCTTTCGAGGTTTCGGAGTGACTCACAATTTTATGGTGTTTGCAAGATATTCTAATTATGATCAGCTGACAGATCTCCTACTTAATCAACATGGCAGTCCATAATTAGACAAAGGATTATATATTTAATTAGGAGGTTTTGGTGTAGGTATAAAAATTAAGTAAAAAATTGTATGTAGATTGATATAGTAGGTAAGAAGTGCCATAGTGTTGATCTTCATTATGTCATAGCCTCATACGTACTCTCCATCCACTTCGACCAATCTCAATAGGAAATGAAGTAATCAGTGTAACAGATTCTTCAGGATTTGTAGTGGGTGTAATAGCATAAGTACATGAAGAGATGGAGAGAAAATAACCTTAATAGTAGAAGATAATCAATACAACTCAAGGACAGTAAAATTTACTTACTACTTAGTAGACACCAGATGTGCTTTCACATGATTTCGAAATTATCAGAATTGAAAAGCATGCACAATATACGTGTAAATAAATCGAAGTGTGATTGACATGTACATGTTAGAGCTTGTAAGCATACAAGTACAAGTAGCTAATTAACCAAAGGGGATCATGGCATGCGGAGGAGGGGGAGACAATGTCACACACCAAGGCCCACTTAACCATGAACATGCATGTCGACCAAAAATGGTGCAGTGTAGGGGGGTCCTTGACTCCTTGGAAACTCTTCATTCCATTAGTAGCATCCACGTCGAACCAAGACAAGACATTAAAGGTTCTACTCTTTGGAATTTTTTTGCAAGTTGTGTTCTTATTTCTTGTTGTTGTTGTTGCTCTTAGAAAGATGTAAGATGTAAATGGTTGGCACAAAGAGAAATGGGGAGAGATAATTAACCCATACTCATAAATTGAAGTGAAAACTAGTCTAGCAAAATATATAACTCTAGCAAAAGAAAGTGAAAATGAATGTTAATGCCATTACTACTTGCTATATGGAGTATATCGTAACAGTATAATTTTCTTATATAGAAATATGACATGCATAAATTTACATTGTTTCATTGATAAAAGGAATAAATCTTTCTGTGTCTAGTTGTCTGATGAACTAAATCTTCAACCTTCTACGGGTTCATTTCTAATGTGAACTTGAAAATATTCTCTTGTATTATTAATTGATTGAATGGAAATCTAGAGTAGTATATCTTCTGGTAATTAATGTTTCATAACCCATAGTTAATTTTTCTTTTTGTGAATAGTCATATTCATAGTTATTAGGACGTTCTAACTAGTGACTGCCATGTGCCTACATGTTCCTTGATTAGTGTGAAACCATATGATTTCGTAGCTTTATGCATCACTAATTTCTATCTCCCACTAACAACACATCCTACATTAAAGTACCATCAAAGATAAGCTGATTATATATGTATTTTTAGTTGAACACTATCAAACAATCTGATAAATAAAATTGATCAATTTATCCTGTTTGTCCTTTAGGTGTAGCCCATGTGCATGACTAGGTAGTATTATTTAATGTGGATCTTTTTTTGATCATATTTCATGTGGATCTTATAATACTTCTTTTAGGCTTTCCTAATAATATATCTTCTTTCTTAGCTTCATTCATTCATCTACTAATTTCAGGTTCTGTATTTGGAACTTCATCTAATTTCCTATGCAATTTTAGGCCTTGAAATAGTTTAATCATGTCAAGAAATATAACCCGTAAACACTTACGGGTAGACCCGTCAATGCATATCGAAGTTCATGAGGTTTTTTAGGTGAAAAGTGAAAACTATGCCTCTGAACATGAAAGAGTGGACATTGTGACATCGACAACCTTTCAACGACGTGGAAACGACATAGCTTTGTTAGAGTTTTGCTTGTGGTTCTTGCATGATGTGTGCTTGATCTTCATAGTTCACACAATCAGATAACTTTCTCCGTAGATGTATCCATACAGTTCTTACTAACTTCTTGTCACATGTAAGCAAACTAAACTCTTCTTTACTTGAATACTAGAGCTTGAAGAAAGAAAAAAAGGATTCATTTGCAGTTTGCCAAGTTTTTTTGTTTTTTTTGGCTCTAACTAGGTTTCTCTGAACTGTTTGTTTCATTATCTTCTTTCTCTTGATGAAACACATGGCCATTTTTCTAGATCATCTACACTTGTACAGTACCATATATACTTCTATGTAGTAGGTGATCGTATTGCTCATATCCATGGTCTTGATGAAGGACAGCAAGTAATCTTAAATAGAATTTGAAGAGCGTATGGAACAGTCACGTTGTATTAATGAGTGATGGTTTGATTTTGAACAGTGGCCTAACAGCCTTAACACTCTGGCCCTTCTTCACCAAATCAAGTGGCATGAAATCTTTCATTCTGCCACTTTAGGGTACGTAAGGCCCGGACCACTTTTTTTATCTCTTCTCGACGTTCTCGTCCTCCTTTTTCTCGAATGGTTCGGAAAGAGATTGAGACAGCTTCAGCTCATTAAAACAGAAGGGCCCTAAATGAAAGAAGAGGTGTGGTTTGGTCGGCCATCATTTAGTCGTTAGAAATAAGTCCTAAAGGGAGGCTCCACTTCTGAAAGTGGGAGACTAGCTAACAATGTGCTATTTCCACTAATCCTTCAAAAGGTTTACGTGGACAATGCATGATGTATTTTCAAGCAAAGAAAATGAAAGGGGAACCCCCTACGTGGAATCCCTTGTTGGCCACCTATAATTTTATTTTTCTTTATTATTATTATTTTTTTAAAGAAATGAAGGGCATTGTTTATGAATTCAAAATATTGTTCCTTGCTCATATGAACGGAAACAAGATATGGATAACATAATTTCAAAATAATAAGACGATCACTGAGAAAATGAATTAGGAATTACAATCCCCCGGAAACGTTTTGCATGTGTGACCATGAATCAAACTAGGTGGTGTCGATGGACAAACTTAGCTAGAATGTCGACTGGGATGACCAGGCCCTGGTTCCTAGGATTAGGGTTATTCCTTATGTTGTGCCCACTTATATCAGAATTAAACTTGTTAATTATCTTTCACGACCTGGCTTTAAGAAACTCCATTTCATGTTTCAGGGCTGGTTGTGAATCACCCTAGTGGGGGAGGGTTAAATAGGGTGATTGTGTGTGAAAATTTAGAACTTAAAATAAATTTGTAAAATAAGGAGATAGGGTTAGAGAAAGCAAACATGTAAGCATGCATGATATAGCGATATAACGTGGTTTGACCACAGGTCTACGTCCACACATCCTACTTGTAACAATTCTACATCACAAGCGTTCCACTATACTTAAAATCCCATACTATGAAATTTCGGTATTTAGCCTGAGAGCCCTATTACACTTACAGGACTTCTATGTATAAGCCTTGTAAAACTGCCTCTTATCGAAGCGAAAGAAAAAGAAAAGTAGCAAGATCGACGTCTTGACTAAGAAAATAATAAAATCGCACTCTCTCTTAATCGTTAAGAAAGTATTTGAGTTCAGAAGAATTAGAGTTGAAAGAGATGAAGAATAGTTAATGAATGCACCTCTATTTATAGGGTGAGAAATAATTTCTTTCCAAATAATATAAAGAAAATTCCAAAATTATTTTGTCCAAGTTGTGATCGACCGTCAATCTCTCTACCCGAAGTCAGAGAGGTTGATGGTTGACTGCATGAAGCACGTAAACTTGCAGTCAACCGTTAACTGGAAAATGATTATTTGGTGAATCCACTCAATATTCTTTTCTTTACTCAATATTTAATCAATGATTCTTTACATAATTATTCCTCACAATTACAGAAGTAAATATCTTGGACTTGATTCCTTCTTGAGTATTTGAGCACATGTTTCTTATGCACGAATCTCTTTGATACTTCGCAATCTTTTCGATACTTTTATTTTTAAGTTGATTCTGAATATCTTTTGAAACGTCATTTGAATTTTGAATCTCTATTATCATGTACATCTCTATATATAATGGGAGAGTTGGAGTTGTAATTTGTCAACATACAAACTCATGCGTTGTATATGTTGAAAACGAATTTGGGAAAAATAATTATTATTCTTCTTGTATTTTATTCTTTACAATATACATCCATATATAAGATTTGGGGAAAATAATTATTATTCTTCTTGTAATTTATTCTTTACATTATACATCTATATATAAGAATTACAATCTTGGAAGAGAAGAAGGGAGATTGAGAGAAGTTTGAGGGGTGAGAGATTTGGGGAGTCTGTTTCCTATAGATTAGGAAACAGAATATACATATTAATACTTACTACATTTCAACATTCCCCCTCAAGTTGGTGCATAGATATTGAACATGCCCAACTTGTCAACAAATTTCAAGAAGAGCCGACTCGAAACTGCCTTGGTCAGGATATTTGCAAGTTGATCTTCTGACTTCACTTTAGATATCTCAATGACTTTCTCATCCAATTTCTCCTTGATGAAGAATCTATCCACCTCTACATGTTTCGTCCTATCTGTTGAACTGGATTGGCGGCAATATCACATGCTGCTTGACTGTCGCAATACACATTCATAGGTTCATTCGGACCACAGCCTAAGTTCTGCAACAAGAGTTTCAGTCATAAAGCTTCCGCTATACATAGAGCTACTCTGCGATACTCAGCCTTTGCACTAGAGCGTATAACAACATTCTGCTTCTTGCTTCTCCATGTAATTATATTTCCTCCAATAAAGGTGAAGTATCCTGAAGTGGAGAGCCTATCAATTATAGATCCTGCCCAATCAGCATCAGTATATGTCTCAACCTTCAAGTGACCATGTTTTGCAAATAGGACACATTTTCCTGGAGCAGACTTAATATATCTCAGAATTCTCATCATTGTATCCATGTGATGTTCCTAAGGTGCATGCATAAGCTGACTTACCACACTTAAAGCATATGATAAATCTGGCCGTGTATGCGCAAGATATATCAGTCGTCCAACCAATCTCTGAGATCTTTCTTTATCACAAGGCACATGATCAGGTTCGTTGCAAAGTTTCAGTCATTCTTCTAATGGTGTACCAATCAGCTGACAAGCAGACATTCCAGTTTCCTTCAATAAATCGAGAGCATACTTTCTTTGAGACAGAAATATACCATTTCTCGAGCGAGAAACTTCAATACCAAGAAAATATCTCAAACAGCCAAGATCCTTCATTTCGAACTCTTGTGACAAGTAGCTCTTCAATGCCATTCTCCTCAGGATCATTCCCAGTTACTATCATGTCATCCACATATATAATGAGAGTAGTAATCTTACCTTCTTTTCTTTTCGGGAATAAGGTATGATCTGAATTACTCTGACAATATCTGAATGTCCTCATTAATTTTGTAAACCTCCTAAACCAAGCTCTTGGCGACTGTTTGAGACCATATAGCGCCTTCCTCAATTGACACATTTTATTACTGTGTTGGACTAGTCTGTTCGACCCTGGTGGAAGATCCATATAAACCTCCTCTGTCAATTTTCCATGCAAAAATACATTCTTCACATCAAATTGCTCCAACGGCCAGTCAAGATTTGCAGCAAGTGACAGTAAAACTCAAAAAGTATTTAACTTTGCCACAGGTGTGGATGTATCTTCATAATCAATTCCATACGTTTGAGTGTATCCTTTGGCAACCAGCCTTGCTTTATATCGCTCTATTGAACCATCAGACTTATATTTCACCGTATAAATCCATCTGCATCCTACTGACTTCTTCCCTGCTAGCAGCTCGACTATCTCCCATGTCTCATTCTTTTTCAAGGACTTCATCTCCTCATCCATAGCTGCTTTCCACCTTGGATCAGTAAGGGTTTCCTGCATACTATTAGGAATAGATACAGTAGATAATTGATTTACAAATGACTTATTTGATTCCGACAAGTAGTGAGTGGATACATAATTACTCATGGGATATTTGACGTTACTAGTGGGATCAGGTTCATAAGTGGGTTTTGGAATACCTCTATTAGTACGGTGCAGGAGTTCTCTTCTAGGAGCTTCGGACAACGATGACGATTGGTTTTGGGGATCTGACGATTCACTTTTACTGAAATTCGGTACTTGTTGCAATTCTTCAAGCGAGTCTTCGACCCTTGGTTGCACTTCTTCATGAGGATCTTCCTCCCTTGCTAGATCTTCATTCAAGTGTTCGCCATTATTTGTATCCAGTTGTTCGTTCTTGCTGGTAATTACTTCATCATACTGAAAAGTTTGAACTTCACTAACTCCTTCATCATACCCAAGAGTCTGAACTTCACTTCGGTACTCTCCCTGAAGTTCAATCGTAGAAGAAAAAAAATACATCTCATCTTCATGGAACACACCATCCATAGTCACAAACATCCTTTGAGTTGGTGGGTGATAGCACCGATACCCTTTCTTATTCTGTGCATATCCCATGAAAATACAGCGGACAGCTCGAGGAGTTAACTTATTGCATTCATGTTGATGAAGATGAACAAATGCAACACATCCAAACACATAAGGTTCCAAGTTGATGACTTTTGGTGCATTCACAGC
This sequence comes from Hemerocallis citrina, assembly GCA_017893485.1. Lineage (NCBI taxonomy): Eukaryota > Viridiplantae > Streptophyta > Magnoliopsida > Asparagales > Asphodelaceae > Hemerocallis > Hemerocallis citrina. Next base: position 28,414 of record JACEHZ010000160.1, on the reverse strand, counting down.
TTCAGTTAATGCTTGAAATGGTGTGAGAAAGTTTAGGATACGAGAGAGAACTCGGTTGATTAAGTATGTAGCAGAAGCAAGAGCTTCCCCCCAATAAATGAGTGACATGTTTCCATGGATAAGAGAAGCACGGACCACCTCGAGCAAGTGTGTATTTTTTCTTTCTGCAACCCCATTCTGTTGAGGTGTATATGAGCATGTAGTCTGGTGAACAATACCGTGTTCCTCCAAATATTGTTACAGGTTCGAACTCAGGTACTCTTCACCATTATCACTCCTAAGAACTTGAATATGTGATTTATACTGAATCATAACTTGCTTGTGAAATTTCTAAAATAAGCCACTAACTTCACTTTTCGACTTCATCAAACAAATCCAGGTCATACGAGTACAATCATCAATAAATGTCACAAACCATTTGGCTCCTCCAACTGTAGGGGTTTTGGATGGACCCCAAATATCAGAATGAATAATCATAAATAGAAGAGAGCTTCTACTTAGATTTGGAGGAAAAGAGACATGGTGACCTTTTGCGAGTTCACATACATCACACCTAAAGGCAGAAATATTCAACTTTAAAAATAAATTTGGAAATAATTTCTTCAAATAACCAAAAGAAGCATGCCCTAGACGTTGATGTCATAGCCAAATATCTAATTTCTTCTTCCCATCTTTGGATCCTTCCACACTTAGAGCTTGAGTCAACTTGCTTGAACATTCAGATTCTAAATCCAGGTAATAGAGCTTCTCGTGTCTAATGCCATAACCAATCGTCGTGCGAGTCCGAATATCCTTAAACACACAATGTGAAGGCCAAAAAACTACAATACAATGTAAGCAGGTAGTTATTTGAGCAACAGATAATAGGTTAAAATTCAAGGATGACACAGCTATGGCAGTATCTAAGGTTAGGTTGTTTGTTAGAGGTATGGTACCCTCGCCAGTAATAGTGGCAGGGTCACCATTGGCAGTAGATAAAGTTGATTTGGTGGATGGTTGAAAATTTTGAACTTGTCTAGAATCAAAAGTCATATAGTCGGTAGCACCTGAATCAATTATCCATGCATTCATAACAGAGGCAGAAAAAACCTTACCATCATTACTTGCAGCAGCACGATCAGCAACTCCAACTGCGACAGTGGGTTGATTGCAAGTCTTCTTCCAAATATCCTTACTATGATCCTAGTTCTCTAGATAGCCGATAATCCTTTCGTGTGGCCAATCTTGCCACAATGAGTACACTTCCTTGACTCATATAGATATTGTCCCATAGCAACACAACAAGGAGAACAAGTTGTTAGTAGGAGGGACAACACAAGAACAGTAACAGATCTGTAGGAATAGATGGCATCTCCAGGAGAGTTCAAGCACCACAGCAAGCGCTAACACTTGGATGATGACGGGCCGAGATCACCACAGACAGCACAAGCAATCGACGGCAAGGCAATCAATAGCAAGAAAGAGAGATAGCAATGGCAGCAATAGTGGTAAGGGGGATCTGGACGGTGGCAGGTCAACGACTGACGTCGACGAGGAGCAAGGGGGGGGGGGTCGATGGCAAGGGATCTGGGCGTCGCTGATGCTGGCGTTCGACAGAAACAGGCGACGGGATCGTCGATGGGAACAGGGGATAGAGGAGGAGAGGTCGGGGGGTCGTCGCCGAAAGGGCTGGTGGTGGTTGGATAGTAACTGGAGAAGATGGGGAAGAGCTTGGGCGAGGGCTCGACGGGAGAGGAGGACGGCAGGGGGGGTGTTGATTGAGGAGGCTCGGGCGGGAGGATGACGGTGGATTTGGATGGATCGGAGGCCTCGACGACGACAGAGAGTGGCATCGGGGGTTCGGAGATGTCGGGACAATGACAGAGGGAGACGATGATGACGGCAAAGAGGTCCCTTTCTTCTTCTTCTTCAACTAGCCTAAATCTTGTTAGACTCTGATACCATGTTGAAAACGAATTTGGGGAAAATAGTTATTACTCTTATTGTACTTTATTCTTTACAATATACATCTATATATAAGAATTACAATCTTGGAGGAGAAGAAAGGAGATTATAAGAAGTTTGAGGGGTGAGAGATTTGGGGAATCTGTTTCCTATAGATTAGGAAACAGAATATATATATTAGTATTTACTACATTTCAACAGTACGTGTAACTCAAACTCTCTCATTAATTACAACAAAAATAACAAACAAACAAAATTTCACCTATTTAAAACGTGCAACGCACGTGCAAAATAAATTTTCAATATTTTTTAACACAAAACATACACATATGTTGTACGTACAACTCAAATTCTACTTATAAACACATGCATTGCACATACAAATCGTAGTTTTTTCTTCAAAATATTTTTTCCAATTACATGCAACACACGTCCAACTACAAAACTATTTCTTAACACATATATCGCACGTGAAAATCCTCCAACTCTTATCAAAACATGCATCGCACGTGAAAAATACTAGTATCTTAAATGAAAATATTATTAGTCATAAGATTATGTTTTATACACACCAAACTTAGGTACTGTTCTTTTTTTTGAGATTTACAGTAAGAGCCTCTTGTAAGAGCCACTTTTTGAGGTGTTCTTTTTATATAAAAATAACCTCTTATAAGAGCTTCTTATAAGAAGCTCTTATAAGAGATTTCTGTTTTTTTTTCACCTCTTACAAGAGCCTATATTACCCCAAAGTCTATATTACCCCAAAGTATAAAAATAGTGCGATGAAGGACAAGAAAAGATAAGTTCAAATTACTAATATATAAACTAGTTTAATGGCAAGTTAAATTCACAAATCAGTGTAAATCATCAATTATAATTCCGGAACCGAGATAGAAAAGTAGATACACAGGAAAACAAAACTTTAAAAAGTAAAAGGAAATTTACAAGTAGCGAAGTGGCTTAAGAATATGCATCTGTCACTAAAGATGGAGGTAGCTAAACAAAATGGTCGGTAAATGTTGTCACTAAAGACTTTGTTTTTTAAAGACATAATTTATCCATCCACAGTCCAATGATTTCACTATATATATCTCCTGATACATTTTCTCTACAGAATTACTATTCCTGACTTCCTATCGGTAAATGTTGCAAGCACTAATAATTTTAACAAACAAGATTCATTGAGGTCTTACTCTGTGCAAGAGAATGCGGAAATTTGAGATTGAAATTAGTAACAATTATAATATAGACTTTGGGGTAATATAGACTTTTTAAGTGATAGAAGGCTTATAAGAATTTGAAAGATGCTACTAGAAGCCTTTTAGGCTTATAAGCGATTTTGGAAGAAATTGCTTATAAGAGGTAAAAAAAAGAAAGCTAAAAAAACTCTTGTAAGAGGTGGATCAGCTCTTACAAGAGGTAAATCACTTATAAGAAAAGAAAATGAACACTACCTTAGGGTAACTCCCACTTCCATACGCTAAAAAACCTATTTAATGTTAGTTACGAGCATGGTCAAACTAATGAGAGTCTTTCCCTTAAACGAAACATAATTATTACTTATTTTTGGATAGAATTACAACAATATCTCATGATTCTGCAATCTTCTCCCAAAATTTGAACTTGTTTCATTCTATCCACATAAATATACAACGATGAAGCAACTGGCATCAAGTTGGCCTTTAACCCCATACTTCTTTTTTTCCGAATTGAAAAGACGGAGTTCCTACCTTGCATCATATATAAAGATTATTATAAAACCTACAATACAACCAGTAAAATGAGAAATAATTTATGTAGTTCATTAATCCTGTTAACTAAAATTTCTGCCTACTAACTCACCTTTATTGATCTTTTTTTTTTTTGATAATAGGGATGAAGCCTAACGACTTCAGCTAACCAAAACAAAAGTACAAAATAAGAGTTCTTATAGACTCCAGAAAGATGAGAAACTACAAGTCCAAAACATCCTCATCTAGAGGAACAATACCATACTAGACCTAACAGCCAAAACACAGAACATCTCCTCAAAGAAACAACACAAAAGAGGATAAAAACACTAGAACTAGAGAATAAGAACACAATAGTCCACACTAAAGAAAACCCTTAAGTAGAATCACTCGAGAGATCACCACTAGAATCAGAACTAGAGGACTCATTTCCCACATGTGAAGATTGCAGATTGTGAATCAGCAGAATTCTAGTGACCAGCTCTTGGTGATGTGCAGACATAGCCGAGATAGTTGAAAGAGTATGTGATACCAATTCCTCATCAGCCTCTGAAGGTTGATCATTATCCAGAGCACCTTCCACAAGATGTGTAAGCAAAGAAGAGGTAGTCCTGAACCTCTGCAGAAGTCTCTTCTTCATCATCCTCAATCACAATAACATTGTTATCAGTCATGACCTGGGCAGGAGGAGGGGTGCCAGCCATTGGACTAGTGCTTGCAGCCGGTGAGAAAGATTTGCAGGTTTCAACAATGCCACTGATATCCACTTTGGCTTTTTTAGAAGGAGGCAAAATATCTGTCCAAAAGGAAACAAAAAAACATATGGAATCTAGAATGTTAATAATATCCATAGATTTTTTAACAAAAATCCTATTGTTTCTTTCTTTCCAGATGACCCATATCAAGGCCATCATAATCATATCCCAAAGCAAAGAAATTTTCTTTTTAATCCTCTTTTTTCTCCATAAACCCCACCAGGCTTTCACAGAGGGTGGAAAACCTCTAAAATTAAAAGTCTTTTTCAAAATAATCCAAATCTGCTTAACGAAAGAACATTTAAGAAAGATATGAAATGCAGATTCACTAGCATTATCACAAAAAACACATTTTTGGCCAATAGCTAAATTCCGCTTATTCAAATTATCAACGGTAAGTAAACGGTTATGTATAGTAAGCCAAACAAGGATTCTAACTTTAAGGGGAGCTACATTTTGCCAAATGAATTTATAGAAAGGGCAAATTTGCCCGCCTGAATTCAAAAAATTATAGAAAGATTTAACAGTAAACAAACCAGATTGGGACCATCTCCACTTAGCCTTATTATGAGGTTTCCAGTCAGAAGTACTAATCAAATGAAGAAGAGCACTAAAATCATGGGATTGTTGGAGAGAAAGATTTCTACGAAAGCCAATGTTCCAAACTTTACCATATCTATTAGTAGAGTAAAGAGAAAAAACAGATGCATTAGGAAGAGAAGCAATCTTAAAAAGATCAGGAAAGGCAGATGCTAAGCTACAATTACCAATCCAAATATCCGTCCAAAAACGAACATTCTTGCCATCCCCGCAGATCTTTTGGAGACCACATTTAAAGGGGGCTGATGCTTTCCAAATTTCTTTCCAAAAAGAAGAAGCAACAGAATCAGGGAGGGAAGGAAAGTCACTAAAACATCTTCTACGAAAATATTTCCTTTTGATAATTCTAATCCACATTTTATCTTCAGAGTTTAAACAGTACCAAAGCCACTTACCAAGAAGGGCAATGTTTTGATTCCAAAGGTTAATAATTCCTAAACCACCTTCAGATTTCTGTTTACAAACTCTAGACCAGTTCATAAGACATTTACCTTGATCAGATTGGATAGAAGATCCAACCCAAAAGAACCTCCTTCTGAGAAGATCAATCTTTTTGATTACCCAAACAGGAATATAAAAGAAAGACATAAGATATAGAGGGATGCTAAAAATAACAGAATTAATAAGAATAAGTCTACCAGCACGAGAGAGAGATCTACCAGACCAACTATTGAGTCTTTTCTCAATTTTATCAATAACAGGAAACCAATTTGATTTGTGAAGTTTGTCTAGTGGTAGAATAGTACCCTGCCACCTTTATTGATCTCATGCTGAAATTTTCTTTGTACGCAAAACAAGAAGGGTGTATGAAATTCATAATAAGGAAGATTGTTTGGGTTTGCCATCATTCGGTCGTGGGAAAATGATCATATGTTGCACTTCTAGTTCTCACAGTTCTCCACCAATAATCCTCTAATAAGTTAAGAAAAAGGTAGGATGTGTGCTTTAACAAAGAAGACACAGACAATTGTAGTCTCTTTGTTGGCCACCATACAAAGTTTAATAATGAGGACGGAGAGTAGCTTTTGATTTGAATATTTTGTTATGATCATATAAAGAGCAACAACGATTGAAAATAAATGGTTAAAATAATATGGGAATCATACAAAGATATTAATAGACTTCCCTAACTTCATCGCTTGAAGGCTATGGTAGTTCTCAAGAATGAATTAATTGCCATTTTGAGGTCCACCATAGTGTAGCGTAAATATCATTTCTATTTTCCTTTTGTCAGTAATCATTACGGGTTTGCTTCAAGTTTATATCATATATACTCAATTTCGCTTAAAAGGATTTTTTTAGAAAATATTTACAAATATAGGACATCCTCTAAATTATTTATAAAAATAGAACAGTTGGAAGAAAATTTTCCAAGAAAGACCCTAACTTTAGGGATATTTACACAACACTAAAACTAAAAATTTACATACCTCACTTACCTATTTAAAAACTGGATATTTCACAGAAAATAAAGAAATTAAGATTAAAAAATCTTTCAAAATTTAAAATTAAATACGTTGATAGAAGATTAACAGAAAGAAAGCATATTGCTGATAGGAAAATATCTGAATATTTGTTAATAACAAGAAAAATAACTAATAAACTACCCATGGAAATACAAAAAAAATAGCATACAAAGTATTAGATTACAGAAACAAAGAAACAAGTTGGTATTACCAACACCTACTAGCATACAAAATATTAGGCTAAGTATGGCCAACGGAGCAGTAGGATTAAATCCAAATATAGGACCAGAAATTTATATGATAAATATACAAGAGTTGGAAGGAGATTGCAATGGTCCTGAGTTTGCAGGAATTATAAGAAAAGATTTAAAAATCATAAATAAGAACATAAAAGAATTAGATAGGTATATAACTGATGACACAGAGGACGATTTGGACATAATAGATGAATGTATGAAGGAGTTAGAAGCCATAACAAAACTTAATATAAATATTTTAGAAATATAAGATTTAATGGCAAATCCCAATCCAGTAGAAGTAGAGGAAACCTTAAAAAATCTAGATATAACGTATGAAGAAATAAAAATGGATCAAGATAAAGAAAAGATTATAGTGAAACCTACATAAACTCAAACTAACATGTACAAAATCTTAAGGCCACCACCTAACAAAAGACCTTATCAATTACCATGAAAATGACAAACCACAAAAAATAATAAATTAGGAAAAGACAAAGAAAAAGAAACCCCAAAATATGAACATACAGAACAGTACGAAAAAGGAATAGCAGGAAAGGGAGAATGGCCAGATCTAGACTGCGTAAAAGACGTAGATAGAACAGTAGAAGAATGGGTAAATGCCTCACTAATAATAGGATTTAGGCAAAATCTTTCAAGAAACACATTTGAGAAATTTATATAAGCCACCTTTATAGGAGTACTAGCAAAATGGTGGAACGGACTAAAGGAAGAAGAGAGAAATACTATAAGAGAATCAAGACCAACTGATGATAAAGGAACTGAAGAAATATCAGCACAACGAACCTTAGGTCTGAAAGAAATAATTACAAATTACGAAATAGCAATAAGAACAGAATTCAGTGTCTACGATAAAGGAGAAAAACACACTATATAACACACTATATACAAAAAGAATCAAGCAAGGTGGAGACCAAGCAACTTAGAAATATGCGACATGTGTTATTTTGACAACTATGCTTGTGAATTCCGAGAATATTTTCAAGATAGTTATTATACAAAAGAAGAACGGAGTCCAATCTTGGACTCACTCTTTCTAAAACTACCTGATCCATGGAGTACAAACATATATAGTGCATACATAAGTGAGAAAGTAAAACCAGAAGTAGATATTTTAGGGTATAGAACACAATTTGTAAAAGATTATAGGGATAAAGTATGCTAAGATGCTAGAGCAACAATGAAATATTATATAACTTATAAACAAAGAATTTGTTGTGAGGATGCTAGACAGCATCATTGGGGATGTAATAATAACTATAACTATACAAAGAAGATTAATCATAAATTCCAAAAATATAAACCAAAATATAGAAAAACTTTTAAAAAATATAAAAAAACCCTATAAAAAATACTTTAGAAAAATAAATAAAAATAAAAATAGACAATATACCAAAACCCTAAGAAATGTAATTGTTACCAAAATAAAAATAGACAATATACCAATATGTGGAGAGGTAGGACATATATCACCAAATTTTCCTTAAAGAATGAAAAAAGAAAATGTAAAATACGTAGAAGAAATTGAAAAAATGAATAACATAAACTATGAACCCATAGAATATGAGAAAGAATGGTCAGAAATAAGTGAAGATGAAGAAATAATGGTAATGGAAGAAGATAGTGGAAGTAGTGAAGGTGAAACAGAAGAATGTGAAATAAACATGATGACAGAAATAACAGAAATATGAGAACCATTAGAAAGAGAAGAAAACAATGAAGAAGTAAGGAAAATAATGTGCTTTGACATACAAAAATACGATAAAATAACAATGGCCAAATTAGATATAAATCCAAAAGAAAATTTTAAACTACCAATATTCGAAAGGAAGAAAAGTACCATCATAATAGCCAAGAATAATGAACACCCTATAGACATTGAACAAGTACAAGGAAAAATCATAATCCCATTAATAATCGAAAGAACAATAAGACACGAGATAGAAAAAATAAGTGAGAAAACCCGAAAAATATTAAGACACATACATTTAGGAGCTGTACAAATAATAATAAAAGCCTATTTTAAGGAAGGAATAAATGCACCCCTAGAAATATACCTAATGGATGATAGAATAATATCAAGTACACAAGATGGCTTAATAGGAATAGTACAAGGAAACCTAATATATCAAAAGATAAAATTTATAATAAAACCTAATTTCTCTATAAGCATGGTAGAAGAAAATAAAGACAAAAGTCTAGTCATGTATCAAAAATTATCAGGAATAGAAATGATAGAAAAAAGCAAAGTTATGAGTATACAAATAAGAGATATCTATGCGTTCACTAGTAAGCATGAAGTAAAAAATAGAAATATAGATAATTTTAAAATAGAGCCGCTATTCAGCGAAATTATAAGATACAAACCAGCTAGAGAAAACCCTGAAATGACTATACCAAATTATATAGAATTCGACTTTAATAAAGCAAAAGAAATTGCAAAAGGAAAAGCACCACAAATAATGTTCGGAAAGAGATCACTATCAATAAGAAACAAACAACAAGCATTGGAATTAATACCAATAATAAATACATTAGAACACCAAAATAATAACCAATTTAAAATAGAAATAGAATATTATGACAATGAAAAATGGAATAAACAAGTAGCCTTAGTAGATACAGGAGCTAATAATTCACATATTAAACAAACAAATATAAAAACAACTGAATTAATGCCATTAGGAAACTCATATTACTATCGAGACTATTACAATAATAAACATCAAATTGTACATAAAATAATACTGCCCCTAAGGATAAATGGTAGAAAATAAATGTTATTACACTTACATGTAGACCCAGAACACCATGTTAATGAAATGTTATTAGGAATTGACTTTCTTACATCAGTACAACCTTACTCAATTCAAGAGGAAAAAATTACAATAACAGTAAACAATGAAAGTATAGTAATAAATAGAATATTGGACAAATGAATCCATTAAGAGCAACAAAAACCACATTATACATACAAACAGAATTTGTTTACGAAGGATACAAATCAAGAAACTATCATAGTCTAATAGACACCGGAGCAGACACTAGCTTATGCAGCAAAAATATACTTCCAAAATAGAAACAAGATGGATATAATAAAAAAGCAATAACTGGATTAACTGAACAAACTATCATACTTGATAAGTATCAACAAAATGTTAATATACAAATAGGAAATTACATACTAAAAATACCAATAATATATCAGTTTGATGATATGAATAATGATGTGCTCTTAGAAAATGACTTTTTCCAACAATACTATCTCATAACCATATCACATAAATCAGTTGTATTTAAGACACCTTGTAGACACCAAGCAATGATAATTAGAATAACCCAACCTTATTCTAGAACCGACCTGCCACACATCACAGTTTCTTCAACCCAGCGTGGTGAATATTAATATTACCAAACAAAACTTGAATACAACAAGTCAAAGAAATAACTACAAAAGAAATTTTACAAAAACAATTCAAAGATCTGTGCGGAGAAGACCTCTTGGCAAAATGGGACTTAAGTAAACCCACAACACATATAGAGTTCATAGATAAGAACAAAATAATAAAAATTAAACCTATAAGGCACATTCCAACAGATTTAGAAGAGTTCAAAATACATATAAAAGAATAAATGGAAAATAATTACATAAGAAAATCACAAAGTCCACATTCATCACCAGCATTCATAGTAAGAAAACATTCAGAAGAAAAAAAGAGGTAAATCTCGAATGGTACTAAATTATAAGGAACTAAATAAAAATACTAAGAGATTTGGATATCCACTATCAGATATGCAAATACTACTTAACACAATAAGAACAAGAAAAATATATTTGAAATTCGATTGTAAATTAGGATTTTACCATGTAAAACTAACAGAAGACTCAAAACAGTTAACAACATTTAGCACACCCGAAGGATTCTATGAATGAAATGTAATACCATTCGGATATAAAAACAGTTCAGGAATATTTTAAGAATATATGGATAATATATTTAAAAAATACAACAATTTCATATTAGTATATGTAGATGATTTTCTAATAGGATCCAAAAACGAAGAACAACATAAAGAGAATCTACTAAAATTCATAGAAATAGTAAAAAAATATAGGTATTATACTATCAAAAAAGAAAATAGAATTGTTCAAAATTAAGATAGAATTCTTAGCAACAAAATTATCACATAAAGGAATAGAACTACAATTACATATAGCAGAAAAAATAAAGACATTTTCTAATGTCCTGAAAGAAAAAAGAAGTACAATCTATAATCGGGTTACTAAATCAAACAAGAGGATACATACCAAATTTATCAGCAAAAGCAAATTGGTTACAACAAAAACTAAAGAAGTTTAAGAAATGGGAATGGACCTCAGAGCATGAAGAAAAACTTAAAATATTAAAACAATAAACTTCAAAATTAAATAAGCTAAGATTACCTGTTAAGAAATGTTAATGGATAATAGAAACAGATGCATGTGAAATAATTGGGGAGCCGTATTAAAATTCATTGAAATAGGTGAAGAAGAGGAAAAATTAGCCAGATATACTAGTGGATCATTCACAAAGACCCAACAAAATTACCACATAAATTAAAAAGTACTACTAGCAATCTTAAAAGCTATAAAAATGTTTGAGTTATTCATAATACATACAAAATTCACAGGAATGACAGACAATACACAAGCAAAGAGTTGGATTAACAAAATAATAGACTCAACTATAGCAAATAAAAGGCTGATAAGATGGCAAATGGAGTTAGAATATTACGACTTCTCAATAGAAAATATAAAAGGAAAATATAACATCCTAGCAGATTTCTAATCAAGAAGCTAACAATTTTAATTTTACAGGATGGAAAATAGAGTCCAGCATATAGAACATGATATAGTCTACCTAAAGGAGACTGTGGAGCAATTAAAAGGAGCATTTAACCAACTACAGCTGCAAATATGTGGTCTTCAAAGTATATTTTACCAACATATAAATGCAGATCATATTGAAAAAAAGAGCGAACGGAGTGAACCTATTAAACCACAAAATACAAGTGAGATCACAAAAATAACCACACAAGAGGGAAACTCCACATCCATACGGCCTACTACCTACAAAGAGAGTTTACTCTCAGATCCTCCATAATACTCCAAGAAGAATTTATTTTTACAATATATTGAGAAATTATGCCAGACCACTCAGGTCAACCAATTTATCAAGACTATTTCTCAACAACATATGAACAAAGAGATCATACTACCAGGAGAAAATCTAAAAACAGTGAGAGTATTGTTCGAAAGAGGACTTATTCACTGCATATACCCATCTCGAGAATGTGAAGAACTTAGCTGGTTACCAAAGGAAGTATATAAAGCTGCCAAAAGTTATTTTGGTCTTACAAAGGCATCCAAAATATATGTCTGGTTATTTTCAGCTATTCCAGTATTCCTTGAAGATGATGAGGAACTACCAGCTGAACATATTATAAAGATAGAGATGAATACACAAATCATGTCTGGAGCAACCAATATTATACCATATAAAATTGAAGAATTTGAAAAACTGATCCCCGAAAGAAGAGCTACGAGATTTAGAATAATGTATTGTGAACTGAAGGACATACAAAATAGAGACAATAACATATGGATCTATGATAGCCCTGACCCATAAAAATTAATGATTTACAGCATAGAAAAAATTAAACAACCACAATCACAGAAAGAGTTCTTTGACAGCTGGTATCGAATTCTGCATAAAGGAGTCATGACAATGACAGAAGAGACAACTGTCCACTACTATAGATTGATGAGGATGGAACCACAGTATGAATGCAGACAATGCAGAAAAGAATAAGAGAAGGCTGACGAAGAGTTATTTCTGATGTGAACCACATGAAGATGTTGGCCAGAAAAGAATCTTCAACGTAAGCAGTGACGTAATTGGCTCAATTATTTATCTATGATGCAAGCAATGATGTAATGAGAACAATAATTGTAACTGATGTAAAGCCATCCCTTCTTCTATAAAAGGGGAGGTTGGGCAAGGGAGAGAGGCAGACCATTTAGGAAGAAACAAATTCCATATAATTTTGTAAGAAAAGTCCGTAAGGAGATTGAGAGGAATAAAAAATTATTTTTCTTGTTCAAAATAAGAGATGACTAAGTAATCTCTTCCCATCGGGGAAAGTTTTGTTAGACTCTGCATGAAAAATCTTGCAAAAAGTCCAATTTGCAACCTTCTCTAGTTGAGCTGTACACCTAGTAGCAGGAAACAAGCTAGGTTGTGGTTGCCTGAATCGAAGTGTTACTAGTTGTTCCAGACGTATCTCTTGGGTGAATCTTTCTTGAAGAGCACAGTAGTCCTGAGATGGGAAGAACGTAAAAGGAGCACTGAAATCGGGGTGCATACCAGAAGTATTTTATCCACTAGTAGTAACTGGTACAGAGCAGCTCAAAGAAGTTTAACTAGGTCGGAAGCATGATGGGCCATTTTGTTTTAATTTGATGGTATCCTGAAGAAATCTCTCCCTACTCATGATTTCATTTTAAAGTTTTTTGATACTCTTTTGTTCTCTTTTGAGGACAATTACTACTCTATTAATATAGCCACGTAGTAGTAGCGAAATATCTAAGACAGAATCAGAAGCCATGAGAAATTTTGAAGGTGATTTCACGCTTCGCAACCTCATTACGTATCTAAGCATACTAAATACATATGAAGAAGAAAAAGATAAGTAAGAGAGAATAATAAATAAGAAGGCAAGTTAGGGACTTGAATTTAATTTGTGAAAATAATGGAGATACGAGGGATAAGAAATGAAATCTAACAAAGGAGAAAGAGACAAATCTAGTAAAGGAACCTAATAATGACGAAAGTAACTTGAAGATGGAATCTAATAATGATGAAAGTGACTTGAAGACTAATGGGCATACAAGTCTATCAAGACGGCATGCTAGCTGTACTACTTTCTTCATGTTGTCCTGTATTATTTTCTTTATGTCGTGTTAGTCTTGTGAGTTTGCTTTATGTACTAAGTCAATTTATGTACTTTTTATTTGTATCTGCATCAGAGTCCGCCCTGTAACCAGTCATGTAACGCTTCACCCCATAATGGTATCATAGCCTCGTTTTTAAGTAAGAAATTCTTACCTGGTTTTCTCAAAATTTTAGCAAAATATTTAGCACAATTTAGATAGTTAAAAAATTAATTAGATAAGATAAATAGAATATATTACAAAAACAAACTTTAATTTTGCAGAAAGATCACACATCCTATAGAAAAATCGATAGGATAATACGCATAGAATATTAATTAAAAACTATTCCTTAGTTGCAAATATTTTGGTCATTGTCCTTTTTTGTAAATATTTTTCAAAATTAGTCCTAAAAAACAATTAATTCGAAAATATGAGTGTTCATTCGTGGAAAAATTGGGCATGATATCAAGATATATTTGGCACAAGCCCATACGATTATGATGACACCCTCTCCAATAAATCCAAGAGAACTTCTTTTTGTGTGTGTGATTAGTAAAATTAATGCAAATTACGTACAATTAATTAATATGAACTCTTTCGTGTTTAATAATGACATGTTATAAAGCTCCTACCAACTCCCCCAACCTTGCTCCTACCAACTCCCACAACCTTGCTCCTCACCGGAGACAGCATCCTTAGCCCCAGCCTCCCTTAATCCTCCCTGCCTCCTACCCTTGCTTCTTATCCGATCCTGCTGCTTCTTTCCGACTTCTTCTTCACTTTTTTGCCTTCTTTCTTCATCTCATCACCTTAGAGATCTTTGCTCCTCGTCACCTCTCTAGCTGTCACCGCATCCACCACCTCTGCAACAACTGTGCCGTTACCCCCATACTACTCGAACCACATGCTTCATTCCACCCCCATGCTCACGGAGGTAGAGTTGAGCGGGTGCGGGCCCAATGAGAGGGCCCGCTACACCGACTGCCACCCTCCTCCCCTCCTTGAAACTCCAACTCCTCACCTGCTCCAACCTCAGACTCTGGTTACCCCACCCACAGCAGTGCCTATTGTTCACAATCCCCTCCCACACCCTATTACGGTGAACCACCCCCCGGAGGGGGATGACCCTAGGCTCAGGTGTGCACTCTCCCCACCGTGGGCACACCAAAGTGCACTTCATCGCCAGGAGGGGAGAGGCAATACTCATCATCGCCATCATCAGATCACACCACCGAGGGGACGGGCCCATAGAGAGGGTCCCTCCTACTCGCTACTATAGGGACTACCGCCATCATCAGAAGCAACCGGAGACTACTCAGAGAGTAAACCATTGGCAACGCAGTAATAACAGTGAGAAGGGCCATTGTAGTCACAGTGTGTCTAACAACGCCCAACACAACAGGACATCCAATGTAACAGTGAACCCCACCATGAAACCCTTTTCTTCTCACCCAACACCCTCAACCACACGCACCCCGCCTCAGCGACTCTCCCCACAACCAAGTGAGAATGCTCCCGACCCTCTCAAGTCCGACATCGTTTGGGCCCAAGGAGGGAATCCAAACGACGAGGAATAAGGAAGAGTGGAACAAGCTCCGAGTGTGGAAACAGCGGAGGAATGGCATGTAGTGGCCAGGGGGGTAAAAGGAAACTCAACTCCACACCTCTACCAAACCAACAAATCAACAACAAACACAGCCCTCCTCAACCAACTCAACATGATAACAGAAAAAGAATGAGAAAAGGAAAAAAAAAACCCGTGCCGTGTTTCAATTGTGGGGATTTAGGCCATTACCGAATGGAGTATACTAAGGTGGTAAGATGCCTGAGATGCATGAAATGGGGTCATATGTCATACACGTGCACGAATGTAATCAACTCCAATAATGACGAGGAGAGGCAAGTGTGCAAAGGAAAGTCTTCGGAGAGCCCAGCCCTGATCAGGTTGGCTAACAGCTTAGAAACGATCAAGAAAGAAGAAGAATGGCTCCGCCAATGGTGTGCGGTAGCTAGAGTAAGATCAGGTTGCCCCTCCGAAACACACCTCCTCCAAGCCTTGAACCTTAAATGGCCAATGCGAGCGCACCGTGACTGGGTTGCAAAGAAATTGTGCCATCTCCAATTTCTGGTTTCCTTCCCATCACCGCAAAAAAATGATTGAAGTCACCGGAATGGGCACAGTTGATTTGGGCTTCTTCAAGGTGGACTTCACGGTGTGGTCACCAAACTTCGGTGCTGAATTACCGCAAGAGGACAAATATTGGATTTGGATACACTACGTACCATTGCTTTTTTGGAAAAAAGAGGCTCTTCAAGAGATTGTCTCCGAATTCGGCACTGTGGAAACCATCGATGAGAAGAAAATTTGCCGCTCAGAGATAGTATCGGCGAGGATACTTATTAGGAGCGGAGACACTCCCTAATGCCCAGATTTGCCAAAGTCTTCTCCTTCGAAGAGGCCTACCTCATTCGATTCGTACTCGATAAGCGAGCGGAGACAGAAGAAGAAGCCATCACTTCCCCCAAACCTCCTCCCTCTATTAGAGACGGCCGTTCTTTCAAAGAGGTGGTCTCACCGGGGTGGGAGCTCACCATTGACGGAGCACATGAAGTTGAATGAGCTCACAGAGAGGTAATCAACGCAGCAAGAGGGATGGAGGGTTGTCGGGAGCTAGCGGCAGAGGGATTAGAACCCCAACTCTCAAGGTCGATCTCCGGTGGTCAACGAAGAGGTTTGACCATGGGATCCAACGATCAGGATGGAAGAACACTGGTGCACCCACAACCATGTCCAGATTTGGATAGTTTCGAAGGGACAGAGACCAACCACACAAAAGGGGTCAAAAGTTTTACCCAAAATGGTGGTCGAGCTCTACATGCAGGAGAGGAGGAGTGCGTTGTGGCTCAGAGGGGAGGAACAGGGCATGCAGACCCTAAAAATGGAAAAAACCCACTCTGTAACAACATGCATGCTTCGAGACAAGGGTTGGTGAAGGAAAGCACCAGTCTGGGGAAGCAGACAGGCGAGAGAACACTTTCAACCAGGGAGTGGGTAGCAGAGCGCTGATTTTCACCAGAAAAGATTAAGGGGGCTTCTGTGGATCAAGGGCGACAGGAGTCAGGGGCCATTTTTGGGAAAGCGACGAGCAAAGAGCTGCTTGTCCACAGAGAAAAGAACTCAAAGGAGAGCGAGATTGGCGCTCAAACCTTGAGATATAGCAAAAATGGTACAGAAGACAACGAAGAAAAAGGAAAATCTGCTTTGTTGCTTAAGGAGAAAGAAAGACCAAAGGCGCTAAAGCCTTCGTTTATCCCGCCTCTCGCTTCGATTCCAATGCCCTCTGCTGCTGCCACTGTCCCCCCCAACCAGAAGCTGCTAGCTGGCGAGGGAGGTAAGGATACCGCCCACATAAAACAAGCAGAGTTTGCGAAGATCGAGACCAGCGGTATAATGGAACGCGGAGAAGGTTTTAATTGTAGCTCAGAAAGCTCTACAATTGATAGGCTGGCATGTGGGAGTTATATAGGCGTTAATGGGCCCAAAGAGGGGCCCAAAACGCATATTATTGCTTTTGGGACTAGTAATTCGATAGTTTTGAACAATCAGGTACAACATCTGAGTGGGCCCATCGAGGGGACCGCGACGGAAAGCACCACTATTATTATAGAGTTGTTGCCAATCTGTGGGCTCAATGAGGAGACTGCAGTGAGAGAATCTACTCTACAACTGGAAGTTCAGCATACAGATAGTGATGAGGACCTGGAAGGGTGCTTAAATCTAGACGAAGAATTCTCATTCACAGATGAAGAGTCGAAAGATCTAGAGTTCATCGCTGATACACAAAGGGAGATATCGCCAGAGATGGTCTTGTCCACACTTTCTGAATCAGCACCAGGAGTCAGTACTGGAATGTTGCGCAGGACGGTTGGGTTCAGAGTTCAGCGATCGCTGAAGAGGGCTCATGTGGAGTCCCTGGATGACTATCTGGAGGTAGTGGCGGCAGCCAAAACTGCAAAATTTGACAACGGAGGTACGAGAAGTTTTTTAGCTACTATATTAAATTTCATGTCAGACTCTGAAGTTTTTTTCCTAGCTAAAACATGTGGGTTAGATGTGTGTGACACAGAGCGTAATGCATTACTACTCAATAAAATTAGGGGTTGGGAAACTGAAAGTGTTAAGACTAGTTATGAGAACGCTCTAGGAGCTAGCGCTGGGTTGACAGACATCCCCGAGGATGAAGCCTGCCCCACACCCACACCTACGATCAACCCTGACATGGTTCCCCAATGAATACATTATTCTGGAATGTTAGGAGGCTGGGGGATAGGGGGAAGAGAGATATGGTTAGGGACGTCATTAACAACTCCAAGGTGAAAGTGGTAGGGTTGCAGGAGACCAAACATCAGCACGGGTTCAAACTCAAAAGAATCGGAGGCAACAGAATCAAGGAATTGGTGTTACGCCCGTCAGCAGGAGCCTCAGGAGGGATTGCTTTTGGGTTCAACTCGAATATTCTCACGTGCACCGTGGTATACAGTGGAACGTTCTCCCTGACTATCCGACTGAAACGACGATCTGAGATTGGGTGCAGATGGTTACTGCCGTTTACGAGCCGAACGTGGCTACAGATCGAGATGCCTTTTGGCAAGAGCTTGTCAATATTCGAAATTATTGGTCGGGAGCATGGATTGTTGGGGGGATTTCAATATCACCAGATTTGCTTTTGAGCACAAGGGAAGAGGCTCCAGCGACAGACATAGAGAGGAGTTCAATAGGGTGATAACGGAACTAGAGCTGATCGAAATCCCAATTAATGACAGAATATTCACATGGTCTAATATGCAAGCTGCCCCGATCATGGCCAAATTGGACATGATACTAGTATCGATGGATTGGGAAGCTAAATTTCCATTAGTAACCGCTAGATCGATTCCTAGACCCATGTCAGATCA
The DNA here is from genome assembly GCA_017893485.1 of Hemerocallis citrina. Lineage (NCBI taxonomy): Eukaryota > Viridiplantae > Streptophyta > Magnoliopsida > Asparagales > Asphodelaceae > Hemerocallis > Hemerocallis citrina. The sequence continues at coordinate 9,730 of JACEHZ010000160.1, read as the reverse complement.
CACCCCGATCCTACTCAATGTCGGGGTACACGGAGCTCAGAGGCAAGGAAACTCAGATTTGAGAAGGCCTGGCTGGAAATTCAGGGATTTCACCACATGGTATGGAAAACTGGGCACTCCCAACTGCTGGCACGGATGCTGTATCTCGATGGTGTGAAAAAATCCGCAGATTGAGAAAGCAGTTGCGCAGATGGAATCGATCTAGATTCTCGACCATCTGGCGTGCAAAAGAGTTCTTTTTGGAAGGAATTGATGAGCTAGAAAGGGTGGAAGAGACGAGAGTCCTGTCACAAGATGAAAGAAACAGGCTACTAGAGCTCCAAGAAATTATTGCCAATCTTTATAAGTTGGAAGAGATCAAATGGCAACAAAGGTCAATGATTTCGTGGCTCAAAGAGGGAGATACGAATACGGCCTACATCCACCGAGTGGCAAGCACAAGACGTAGATCCAATCTAGTCCTGTCAATACAGACGGATACGAGAATATCGCAAGATGAGAAGGTGATTTCCACAACCTTTTAAAATTACTACAAGGGCCTCTTTGGGAGGAAGAATGATTTCAGGATCCCAATGAGGGATGATTACTGGCAGGCATACCAGAACGAATCAGTGCAAAATTTATCCACTTTGGAGGCACCTTTCTCGGAAATGGAAGTGAAAAAGGCCATCACCCAGATGGGAGCAGACAAGTCACCTGGGCCAGACAGCTTTCCAATAATGTTCTTCCAAGTGTTCTGGGAAGAAATTAAAGGAGATATTATGGCGCTAATGGGGGAATTTTTCCACAACAATCTCAGATTGGGCATGTTCAATTTTGCGGAAGTTGTCCTGATATCCAAATGGGAGGAGTCTAAGAGCGTGGGGGATTTTAGACCGATTAGCCTGATAAACTGCTCGATTAAGATCATCACAAAGGTCCTGACCATCCGCCTGGGAAGTATAATGGACAGTCTTATCAGCAGAACCCAGACAGGCTTCATCAAGGGCAGATGTATCCTAGACTGTGTGGCCACTGCTGAACAAGTTATCCACCACTACCATGCGAGCAATTCCAAGAATTTCCTCCTAAAACTAGATTTTGAAAAGGCATACGACTCCATCGACTGGGAGTGCTTGCTGGAAGCTCTCAGAGGGAGAGGATTCGGGGATAAATGGATAAAATGGATCAAATAATGTTTGCATACTAGTAAAACGGCAATATCGGTGAATGGGCGGCCAGGTCCGTCGTTTCCTTACAAGACGGGACTCCAGCAGGGGGATCCGATATCTCCACTTTTATTCACTATTGTAGCGGATGTGCTGAGGGGTATGCTAGAAAACTGTCAGAGAAAAGGTTGGATAATGCCCGTGCCCAGCAGCACCTCTAATTAAGGGTGCATGATTCTCCAGTATGCTGATGACACCCGACTCTTTGGGAACGGGACCAGATCATAAACAGTCTGCTTTAAAGGGGTCCTCTGCTATTTTGAAGCCTGGTCAGGTCTCAGGATAAACTTCCACAAGAGCGCGCTGATTCCCATTACACTCTCCGATGAAGAAGCACGGGAACATGCCACCATACTAAACTGTATGACGGATGAGTTCCCAATCAAATACTTAGGGATCCCACTCAGACCAGGAAAACTCACTAAGTCTGACTGGTTGCCTATAATAGACAGGGTGGATGACAGATTATCTGGTTGGAAAGAAAAATTGCTTTCACTCGGGGGCAGAGTGGTACTCATCAATTCAGTATTGTCTAATCTGCCCATTTACTACATGTCATTTTTTGAGCTTCCTAAATGGGTTGTCCAAAGGATTGACCGAGTCCGAAAAAGATTTCTTTGGAAATGGGCAGATTCGAATAGGGGAGGTTACCACCTGATCAAATAGAGTATTGCTTGCATGAAGAAGAAGCATAGAGGGCTAGGCATCATCGACCTTAGAGATATGAACCTTGCCCTTTTGGAAAAATGGTGGTGGAAGGTTTTTCACCACTGCGGGGAGGGATGGCAGGATTTCATTCAGCCATACCTACGGGGAAAAGGGACGAGAAGTTTAGGCTTCCGAGTAGGGTCTAGAGTTTTGCGATTCTGGAAAGGAATCGCCAAAGCAAGCGGACCGTTCAACTCAGTAGTGACGTCTACTATCGGTAATGGACGGTCCACCAGATTTTGGTAGGACAAATGGTGTGATGCCCATACCCTTAAGGAAACTTTCCCAGAGCTGTACGAGAAAACGAATCGACTGAATATCTCTGTGGCCGAGACTTGGAAGAGGGGAAATTGGAGGCCGTCGTTCTAAGGAACTCTTACCCCAGGATTGCATCAGCAACTGCTTGAATTGCAAACACACATCACACGGACTGGGGCGATGTGCGCCCAAGGCCCAGACCAGATGCGCTGGGGACTCGAGACCAAGGGAGCTTTCACGGTCAGATCCCTATACCATCGAATTCACTATCGAGGGTGCAGACCCAGCTGGGCAAAGGTGTTATGGAAGGCGAAAACACCCCTTAAAGTCAGAGTCTTCCTCTGGCTTGTGCTCAATAATGCAATCCTCACCAGAGAGAACCTGGCCAAAAAACAACCCCAGATTACGACCGACTGTGAGAATTTGAATCACCTTTTTATTCACTGCACAAGAAGTAAGGCAACTATGGTAGAGGTATTACGAGCTCTAGGAACAAGTGACTACCCCAGCGAATATGGGGATTTGTGGGTTGGCCCCAAATTTGCCTCGATTCGCCACGAAATTAAGGATGCATGGTACATTGCTATTGCGGCAACTGCATGAGTGTTATGGCTAGACTGAAACAATTTTTATTTCCGTGCTTCATGTAATAGTATTTCTGGTAACCTTACTCATATCATGCATCTTATTTCTTTTTGGGCTACAGCTGCGGCCACAGGAACGAGAGGAAGGATTGCCAGAGTATTCCAGGTGGAGGAATTTGATGATGAGGAGATAGAGATCGGGCCGACACTGGACTGAGGGGTTGGCACCCTCCACATTCATCAGAATCTCATTAGCCGTAGTCTCTGCTACTTTGTATTTTTTATCGACCTACTGTACTTTTGGTTGTTTGATGTATGGATGATTAGACCCACCCCCCAGGATTTTGTTGGGGGTTTATGTTTTTATTTCCTACACTGTACTTTTGTATTTCTCCCGGTACACTGAAATTGTTTTGTTAATTTTCTATTAATAAAACAATGTGCTGGAATCTGATTTTCTTTGTACGTGCAATCAAATAAAATTTTGCAGTAGGCAACTTTTTTCTCTTGTACCATTACTTATTGAAGAGATTCAAAAATCAAAACTGAAAATATATTTATTGAGACTAATTTGGCCAAAACGTATTTAGGACTTCTTGTTTCTTTTCATAATCATATTTAGGACAATTTTGATACAGGATAAATGGTTCGAAGTATGTAGATTTCTCTGTAAAACATTTATGTACTCAAAATAAAACACATTGCGACCACTGTGTAAATAGACTAGGCTGTTTAAGTTTTAAAGGTTGTAGCCCACCAAAGGTGTTCAGTTTTACATGAAAATTTAGCCCATGGTGATTGGGCCCATGTATGTACGCAAAACAAATAGTGTAAATTTCACTAAACTATATTCATGTTTCACCAATTTGTATCCATATCTACTTATTGTGATTTGGTGTACTATATACATAAACTTATTGCGGTTCACTACTTAAACGCTAACGGCATCAATTTTTAATCAGTTTGACCGTTATACATCTACTTTGACCATTTTAAACACTCTTTCTCTCTCCCTTCCTTTATAGCTTGACAACCTAACGTTCTTTACTTTTTTAAACATAATTAATACTTACTCAAAACAACTCTTCTCTTTCTCTTTATTTTATTTTCCAATTTTTAATAGGAGAATAGGCTAATAAGTACATTTAATTATGAAAAATAACATAATAAACATTAATAACAGCCATGGTATATTAGGAAGAAATCGCCAAAACAACCAAAAATCATCATGCGGTATTTATGATATCTAAAGTTGACGGAGTACACTTATCCGCACAAGAAATGTGGACGGAGTACACCCATCAGCAAAAAAAAAGAAGATATGAGTATAGTTATCTGTAAATTAATGAAACATGGGTATAGTTTAGTGAAATTTACCTGAATAAAAAAGAACATGGGTTCCTTTGGAGCGTCAATGACTCCTCAGACTTTAGTGTTGATGGTGGTGGTGGTCACATGGCTGGGAGGGGTGATGGTGAGGTAAATTTACCTGAACAAAGAAGAGCTCAGATCATCGCCACTCAGAGATCGGCTATCTCATCATCGACGATCGGATAGAGATTATCCAAAAGAAGGGAGGCTCCATGGGTCTTGCAGCTGATTTTGGTATGGGAGCAAACAAATGAATTTGTGGGTTCTTTGAGGAAACGAATAAGGCAAGCATGTTGACTTTCACTGGCGTTTGACTGGTTTCTCGCCGTTGCCGTGAACCTGCAAAAAAGTTTGATACACCAGAATGGATCCCGGAGACGAAACCTCCGATGCTCTTGTTAGTAATCAGGAAGATTATAAAAGAGCATTATGTGGAAAAAGATTGATTACCTAGTTACGGTGGAGGTGAGGGGTATTTATAGTCGCCTTAAGAGACAGTTTAGAGATAATCAATTATCTCTATGTCCTGGTATTTTTGGATAAGATATAGAGTTTAAACTCGTTTCATGATAAGAGAGACTGTTTAAACTGTCTTTTAGAGATAATCACAAATTTGAATTACTTTTTAAATATCTGAATTGGGTTGTAGCGGGTCGTTACCCTATCCAATAGGACAGATCCGTTTTTGGGTTATTGGGCTTTAAAGAAAGACCCAGTTCCCATTTCGGACCCGTTTGTAGGTAAAATTATCGTTTTACCCCTAAGAGCTTTAAGATTCGTGTCCGATTTGAACGATACCGATTTGGTTCTATTTTTAGCCATATCAAAATCACCTCACTCCTAAAGACTAAATTTTATAGCCTTTGAGGAGTAGTTCGCCCGTTTTTAATGGCTTATAGAATTTATCGGAGTTCTCGGGGGAGTTTGTATCTTGATCGAGGTGTAACGGTGTTGGCCTGAGCTTGTAAGGTGCCCAAAACAATTTTCGAAATATTCTGGATTTCTCTAAAAAAATCCAGATTTTTCTGAATTTTTTCTAATTTTTAAATTATTTTTTGAATTATTCATCCAATTTTGCGAAGCAACAATCTGTTCAAAAAGTATCAATTAATCGTTCTAATTAATAATTATTTATCCAAGAGTTTAAAAATATTTCCCTGAATTTATAATTATTTTTTAGAATTTTTAATTAATTTTCTTGAATTTTCAATTATTTTTCGCAATTTTTAAATAATCAATTTGAATTAATAATAAAAATAAAAGAATTAATTACGGAATATCGGCATGGCGCAATCTGGAGCGTTGATCATATCGTTGGCGCGATTTTTCAAGCAATCAAAAGGTTGATCTGGCACCGACTGACGTGGCTCGATTTGAGCACTGCGATTGTGGGCACGCATCGTAAGGCAAGCGCTTTCCTTCATGCGGGGGTCGGTGGCAAGAATGTTTGGCACGCATTGTTGAAGTCCGGGAGGGCGACACGTGGTGCGTTGACCATTGATCGTTGACCAGTCAACGCACTTTCTCACATTTGGACGTCGGTAGCAAGAGTGCTCGGCATTTGTTACCGAAGTTTAGGAGGGCGACATGTGGCGCGTTGACCATTGACTAGTCAATGCACTTTCTCGCATTTGGACATCGGTGGCAAGAGCGCTCGGCATTTTTTGCTGAAGGGCAACACGTGGCGTGTTGACCATTGATCGCTGACCGTTGACCGGTTAATGCACTTTCTCGCATTTGGACGTTGCTGGCCAGAATACTTGGCACTTGTTGCCAAAGACCAAGAGGGCGACACGTGGCATCGTTGACCGTTGACCAGACAACACATTTTCTCTCATTTGGACATCGGTGGCAAGAATGCTAGGCACTGGTTGCCAAAGTCCAGGAGAGTGACACATGGCGTGGTTGACCGTTGACCATTGACCAGTCAATGCTTTTTCTCGCATTTGGACGTTGGTGGCAAAAATGCTCGGCACTAGTTGCCGAAGTCCACGAAAGCGACACATCGCGTGGTTGACCGTTGACCAGTCAACGCCATTTCTCGCATTTAGACGTCGGTGACAAGAATGCTCGGCACTGGTTACCGAAGTCTAGGGGAGTGATGCGTGGCGTGGTTGACCGTTGACCATTGACCAGTCAACGCCATTTCTCGTATTTGGACGTTGGTGGCAAGAATGCTCGGCGCTAGCTTCCAAAGTCCAGGAGAGTGACGCGTGGCGTGGTTGACCATTGCACGTTGACCAGTCAACGCCATTTCTTGCATTTGGATGTCGGTGACAAGAATGCTCGGCACTAGTTGCCGAAGTCCAGGAAAGGGACACGTGGCGTGGTTGACCGTTGACCGTTGACCAGTCTATGCCATTTCTCGCATTTGGACGTTGGTGACAAGAATGCTCGGAACTGGTTGTTGAAGTCCAGGAGAGTGATGTGTGGTGTCGTTGACCATTGACCGGTCAACGCCATTTCTCGCATTTGGATGTCGATGGCAAGAATGCTCGACACTGGTTGCCGCAGTCCAGGAGAGTGATGAGTGGCGTCGTTGACTGTTGACCGGTCAACGCCATTTCTCGCATTTGGATGTCGATGGCAAGAATGCTCGGCACTAGTTGCCGCAGTCCAGGAGAGTGACGCGTGGCATCGTTGATCGTTGACTAGTCAATGCTATTTCTCGCATTTGGACGTCGGTGGCAAGAATGCTCGGCACTGGTTGTCGAAGTCCAGAAAAGCGACGCGTGGCATCATTGACTGTTGACCATTGACCAGTCAATTTCTTGGTTTGTCCCGCTCTTCTTGTCTTCTTGCGGTAAATGGGCCTGTTCTTTGCACTAATGGGGGCCTTTTAACCTTGGTCAATGTGCCAATGACCTAGCTCTCTATGAATCTCCACCTCCACCATTCATTTCCTCATTCTCTAAATTTTTACTCAGCGATTTCTTGCTATCTAACGGGAGCTTCCGGTGGAATATTCTGTCTCCGGTGATCTATTCCGGCCGTTGCCATCAAATCAGGTAACTTTAGATAACTTAACTTATTTTTTAGAGAATGTCTAGCGTCCTCCGAGGCAGGAGACCTCCCCTATCCTCGCCCTTGAGTTGACCTCTAGTCAAGTCCCTGCCATCAACAAGGGTAAGGCTGTAATAGGGCCTTCTTCGATCGTGGTGGAGACTATTGTTGAGGTCAAGCGGAGAATGGGAGACTTTGGCAGATTGTCTGGGCCGTTGACCGGGTTTCACAGGGTTCGGGAACTTCTGAATGACATGGCCGAACGCATCATGTACGTTATGGGGCGGAGCTTTGAGGAGAATGCGGCTTGAGAGACTTTGGAGGTTGACGAGACCATCTCTATTCTCAAGGAAGCAGACCTTACTATGATCCGGAACTGCTTTCAGATTCTGAGGGAATTCGAGTTGATGTTGCCAGGACCTGGTGTGAAGGCCAACTCCTCGATGCCAGTAGATATGTGTTTTTGGCCTGTCGACGCCTTCTTAGCCAGTGCTCGATTGTCTCTTCATCCTTTTGTTGTTGAAGTTCTGCGATGGTACAGGATTAGCCCGGTTCAGCTTATGCCGAATGTGTAGAGGCTGATCAACGGGTTCGTCCTTCATTGCCAAGCCGTGGGTTTTGAGCCTCGGTTGAGTGTGCTGCGGACTGTCTACCGGGTTCACCAGCAGTAGAAGTCAGAATTTAGGTTCTACTTGGCCCTGAGGCATGGTGCAAGGCTTGTCAGCTGCCCTGACTCGATAAAAAATTGGAGGGATAAGTACTTCTTCATCCGAAGTCGAGAACCTTGGGTCATCCTGACGGCTTGGGTCGAGGAAGTTTTGAAGCGGGTGAAGGAGAGCCCAATCCTTAGCCCCGAGGAAGATGAGATGGTTCAGACGCTCCTCGATCGACCAAAGTTTGATTGGAAGGACTTAACTGAGGAGGTGCTCTTCAGGGGGGTCTCAGCCTTATAAACCCCAGTATGCTTTTTACTTTTAGTTTGACTCAACTTTCCCTTTTTTCTCTTTGACTATCGAGTTTGAATTGCCTTTAACCTCAGTATTTTTATGCTCATGCAGAATCGATGGACTTCGACGAGATATTGGCGGAGCATGGGATTTTGGGCAGCAAGGCCCCTAGGTGTTGGATCCTGTAGGCGAGACAACAAACACTAGAGGGGGGTGAATAGTGTTTATAAAAATTCAATTGCGGAATAAAGATTTTTCTTCTGTGCAGTCGACTTAACGAATGAACCAGTCGAATGAAAAGGTAATTCAAACAAATCTGTGAAGTCAACTCAGAGTTAAGACAGTCGACTTAACAACCAGAAAACTATCAGAGTATACGAGTCTGACCAGTCGACTTATAAAGTACTCAGTCGACTGTCCAGACAAGTTTCACAGAAACAACACAAACTGAGAAAATATAAATGCAAGTTAGAGAAATACAACCACAGAGTGCACACAATGTATCCTGGTTCAGTCCTCCCGACCTACATCCAGTCCCCAAGCAACCCACTTGAGATTTCCACTATTCTTGAAAAAGTTTACAAGAATACCCTACGACGTTCAGACAACAACCTTGCCTAACCCGTAGTCCTTTCTCTCAACCAGAGAAAGAAACCCACTCTTCCACCAAGAGTGACACAACTGACTCTACACCCTAGAGTCCTACTCACCAACCGAGAGGAAAAGAAAAACAATAAATTGTTTTACAATCAACCTATAGCCTTATTTGTGATTTGTGATATAGTACGTGGCTAAAAAAGGTTGACTTCTATCTTCAGTCCAGAATGAAATCAGATGTTATACTGGACTGAAAACAGAGAACCAAGACTTAGTGATTTGAAAGCTTTTGTCTCTTGGAAAATGTAAAACTTAAGATCTCAAAGAAATGCTTGGAGTATTAGACCTTTTAACCGTGGATTCTAATCTCTATTTATAGAGATAGATTCACTGGACATTGGGAATCAGTTGTTCAACTGTCAACCAACGGATCTAAAAAGATTTGAATTTGAAAAACGATTTTAAAAATAGAAAACTGTCAAACGCACTTGAACAGTCGACTGGGTTGCCATAATAAGTCGACTGGTCAGAGTTTGAATAAGTTTAGTTAGTTTTGTACCGACTCAGTCGACTGGTATAGGTATCGATCGACTGGTACTCAACAGCTAAACTATTTTAAACTGTTTTGACCTTTTTTGAAGTTTTAAAACACACATTTGTAAAAGAGTGAGTGTATGTGTGTGTGACAAGGCTTTACATCATACTAAGACTCAAAAAATATAAAATTACATTTGTTTACAAGACATAACAATATATGACACTTGAAGCATAAATCTTGACTTGAGTCTTGAGTGAAGCCATTGTCTTTATCCAGAGCGTGTGCTTGTTCATTTGTTCAGCTGTATAGTAATGAGGCCTTTGTGTATACAACCTGCAATTATAAAGTATAGCATAGATACATGTTGCAGTGTGTTGTAATCATCAAAATCAAGAATCAACACTAGGAAGAGGAAGAGAGTGGCCACCAAGGTTTCTTCACCGAAGGTGAAGACTCTCATTGCCGCCGTGGAGCAGTCAGCGAAGGCGGTCATCGTGGTTCAGCGGCTGGTTACTC